>BCIL01000032.1:6035-30447 GCA_001599955.1 Cystobasidium pallidum | reverse complement strand
ATCTAGATCCCTGTCCACCTCCCTCCAGCCCTTCTTCCTCCTTCGCGCTTCCGCCCCACCTTCCCTGTCCGTACATCACTCCCGCTCTCAACCCGGGGCCCAGTTACCTAAACCCGCCAGCATTCTGAGACAAGGTATTGCCATAAACGGCTTACCCCCTCACACTATGGGAAGCAAGATCACCACGAGGGAGCTCTGCGGACGCCGCAGGTGCGCCCGTATGGAGGCCAGGGAGGCCAGGGTCACCGCCATTACCCTTCCCAGCCTCGCCGCCATTGCTCTCCCCAGCGGCGCCACCCGCAGCGGCGCCACCCGCAGCGGCGCCGTCGGCAGTATGAGGGTCGCTGGCAGCTATGCCAGGGCTTGCGGCATCGCCAGCGGCAGTGTTCGCTGCATCGGAGATCAAGCTAGTAGCCATCTTGGTGTCGGTTTCGCTGGGCTTGCGGTCTTGCTACGCGCTGTCCTTGGCTTTCTGCGGTGGGTGGCGGGCGTGCTTTGCTCAGTTGGGAGCGTGAAGAGCCGGAGACCCTCCACTTCGCAAAGACGTTCGTTGTCCGCCACCCTCCGCCCACTTTGGGAGCTCACAACTGTCAATTTGTGCCTTAAGAGGCCGACGCGTCAAGGCACAAGGTGGCATGCTCCAGCAACGGCTGGCATTTCAACATGAAATCTTGAGGTAAGTTTTCAAATATGAGCTTGTCCAGGCGCCTTCATAACGAATTGCTCTGAAGAAGAAAAGCAAACGCCATCGGCCCCTTCCTGGCCTTTCTCGTGACACTCTGAAGGTGATGAAGCGGTGACAAGCGTGCGGCTGCTTCCCACGTAATCGATGCAGGACAGGCCGCACAGCCATCCAGAGGGCTTGCGGATAGCGCTGCAGCACGAGCAGAGAGGGCTATGTCAGATACAGAGGGTCCAGCATGCTCCCTACACGCCTCCAGCTGTGCTTGGCCCTCTAAGCCGGTTGAAATTGTCGCCACCAGCGGCTGCGGCCCTGGCGTGACCCGTCCTGGCCCTCGTTTGCCACTAGAACTTCAACATGCACATACTCGGCTCAGGACAACGCAGCGAGGCCGACAATTCGTACACTGCTTGACCTTTCGTTTCGAAGACGTATAGTCTTCTGCAAATCCAGACCGCGCGATGTCTGCGGCCTGGGGGCTCGTTAGCACATTCGGCCCGCAGAAAGACTTAAAGGCTCTTCACGTCTTCAAATCACGGTGTACAGCTTACTTTCTTCATACATGTATAATTAGAGTACTATAGCCTCCGAATGACACCGTTTTGGCGCAACTCAAGCACCACAAGGCTACATAATACTATTCACGACAACTCGGTCATAAGTGGCGGTTGATCGACACGGTCAGAATGGCAAGATAGATGCAATAGACAGCTGTCTGGCTTCTCTTCCGTTTTCTTCCTCTTTCCTCTCTCTTTAGGTGTTTGAATTAATCAAACTAGCCCAACATTTGCGACGGAATCTTCATGTGCGCACCGCCAATCGCTACAGTACTGGACCACAAAAGCAGAAGTGTAGGACACAGAGATACTTTTGAGGTATCAAGCGAGTCCTGCAGTTGTGGGGGATCTAGTTCTTAGGCGCTGTAAGGTCCAGATGAAGGCAGATTGACTTGAAGCACGCTATATTGCTTCTGGTCCTAATACAAGAGACGAGGGCTAACTACAACTGTATACAACCGAGTCTCCAATGTCTTTTTTGTTCTTTTGTTCTTTTTGTTCTTCCTGTTCCTTTTGTCCTTCCTRTTGTGGAAACATGCCTCTTGACCGGTAAGGCAGAAGCACGTGACCTAGCCTGTGGACCTTACACATTCCCCCCCTGGGAAGGTCCCTCACTATGTTCGTCTACCGACATTCCAGTCATACGTTCGTTGACGGATGTAGTGGTGTCGGCAGTGGCCTCCCTGAAGCCTCTTCCGTGCGATGATGGTCGCTGTCCAAACTTATTGAATTTAGCAGCACGTGTCTTGCGAGGCCCTGGTCTGTTATGTCCATGGTGTGGGGTCATGTTCATGCACTGGTACATGCGCGTCTCCGCCTGGAGCTTGGCGAGCTCAAGGTCTTGTCTTGCTTTGACGACTGCACTGTAGCTTTTCGTTTCTTCTCTGCGGCGCCTATGCTCCGCAGGGGTTGGTGGGATATTATTCTCGTTGAGGTCGGATACTTGCTCGACCCCAATACGGGTCTTGTACGCCTTGATGGCTACATGATCTTCGCTCAGATCCGGGTGGCTGAACGGGAGCCAGTCCCGTCTGTCGCCTAGCTGGCAGAAGAAATGCCAGTCGATTTTGGAGGCGTCCGCCTGTAGTGGACGTTTGCCGTGTGTATGTACTTTATCGACGGTCATTTCCAGTGTATCTATAGGGAAGACAGGGACTATGTTGGTTAGCCTGTTTGGAAATTTTTTGTCATCCGAAGCCACGAATCGCTTCGTCTCACGAATGTGCACACGGCTATGTATGCCTCTTCTCCTCAAACGATGAGGTAGGTTCAGTTCTACTGTGTCAGTGTCTGGATAGAAAGCAAGAACCTCATACGGTCCCGTGTACTTCGGAGCCCATTTTCTGCTTCTATTCGCCACAGTGGAAAGGTTCCCAGTGCTTAGCCATAACATGTCGCCTTTGGTGGGCGCTATTGTTGGCCTTCTATGTTTGTTAGCTTGCTTTGCTCGTTCTATTGCGGCGTTTTCTATTATTTCTTTTGCTTTAGCCTGCCATTTGACTGCCTTTTCAACAAAAAGGGTCGGTGGGCTATGAGTTGCTTCCGGTACCTGGAACTCATTAGGCAGATTGCGTGGAATATAACCACGCGTTAACTCGAATGGTGCGTAGCCGGTAGGCTTACTTTTAGAGCTATTCATCGCAAATTGTATGAATGGTATCTGTTCCGCCCAATTGGTTTGTTCTTCGCTGATCAACTGGCGCATCATTGCGTTAATTGTTCGATTCATGCGTTCTGTTTTCCCATTTGATTCGGGATGGTAACTAGTTGACATAGCCAGCGTAGTACCCAAGGTATGCTGTAGCTTCTGCCAGAAATCACTGACGAAGCGTCTATCTCTATCACTGACGATGACCTCGGGTAACCCATGGTGGGGATACACGTGATTTATATACGCCAAAGCCATTTCCTCGGCGCCATCTTCATTATGGACTGGTATCAGCTCCACTTCATTTGAAAAGTGATCTACGCAAACCATGAGGAAGTCATACTCTTCTTTTCCAATCTTAGATATTTGAAAGGGACCCATAAAGTCCAATCCGATTACCTGCCACGGTCGCTTTGGCACTTCAAGTGGGTGAAGCAGACCTTGTGGCTTTTGTGTACTAGGTTTACATGCCTGGCATGATGGGCAGCTTTTGCAATAATGACGTACGTCGGAGTGCATTTCGTGCCAATAAAAGCTCTGCTTCATATACGCGTAGAGTTTCTCATCAGCACTATGGCCCAAGGTAGCAGAACCTCTCTTATCTTGCGCCCGCGGATTAACGCGTTTGGCACGTATAACCTCAGAGGGTTATCTTCATCCTCTGAACTTTCATTGTATAACAGCTTGTATACCTTGTCTGCAATCGTACGCTCTATCTCGATTACGTTTTGCAGGGGTTGCTCCTCAGATGAGGCTTTCTCAATTGCCGCCATCATTTCGTGTCGATAGTCAGCGTCGAGCCTGAGAGCATCCGCCTCGGCTTGCGCCCATGCTTCTGCTTGCCTATCCGCTAACACCTGTGCGTGCTTAGCTCCGGCTTTGTTTCCTGCTGTTTTTCGCGCTTTATTCTTTTTCGGCGCGTGTTCAGTGGCGTCTGCATTCACTAACAGCTCTTTGGGTACAGCTTTTACGGGCTTTTCCCCTTTCTTACTCAAGGTAGGTACTTCCTTTCGAGCCCGTAGGGTCATCGCGCTTATCTCGAAGTCAGCTTCAACAGCTTTATCCGCCATTGCGAACTCGCTTGGCTCGCGGGGATCGTTGTCGTCGTCGTCTTCATATTGGCGCGACAATATGTCAGCCAGCAAATTATGCTTTCCTTTGATATATTCGACTGTAAAGGCGAATTCGCTAAAAAAGGTGTACCACCTCGCAGTACGGCCTCTGGATAGTTCAACCTTCTTCAAGAACTCACTCAAGCTTCGATTGTCTGTGATGCATATAAATTCACGACCTCGCAAGCGGTTCTCGAAATGTCGAATGCCTTCTAGTGCAGCGAGACATTCTTTCTCGTGCACCGGGTAGTTCTTCTGTGCGCTATCAAACTTCCTTGAATGATAACCCACTGGCTTAGCCGACCACCAGTTCTCTCCAACCAGTAGGACACTCGCTGCTCCGGAATCTGATGCATCGCTAGCTAGGAACAGGTAATCCCCTGGTTCTAGATTCACGACACTATCATTTGCTTCTGGAGGTGAGTCTCTATGGACTGGTTTTGATCCAGGTTTGGCCAACTTATCCGAGTCTACGCTGATTAACGTCACATCCTTCGCAACCAGCTTCTTTATCTTATCGAATGCAATCTGGCAATTGCGACTCCACCTAAATGGTTCATTGCCAGTTAGAGCTGTAATCGGTGCTGCGACTTCGGCCAATCTTGGTATGAATCGCGCATTATATTGCACCAGCCCCATGAACTTCTGGACTTGTTTCTTAGAAGTTGGTTCTCGATAGTTCATTACGGCTGTCACCTTTTCAGGATCCATCCGCATCCCTTTTCTGGTGAGAACTCTGCCCAGCACTTCTATTTCATCTGGGTCTAACTTCAGCTTTTTTCTTGTTAGATCCAAATTGTGTTCTCGGCAAAGCCTCAACATGGTTTTCGTTCTTTCTTTGAATTCTCCCCAGGAATCCGCCATGAAGAAGATATCATCCACGTATACGCGTAGCCACGTAGCTAAGTGGTCTTTGAATATCTCGTTCATAACCATTTGGCATGTATTCGCTGAGTTAAGGTCTCCTTGCAGTGCGACCTTCGACACTACCGTTCCGAATATGGTGGATATACCATTCCGCATTATGTGGTCTTCCTGTAGCAATATCTGCTGGAAGGCACCTTTAACATCCGCTGTACCACGGAACTTGCATCTGGTCATGCTTTCTACAATCTCATCTTGGTCGGGTAGGAACGAGACGTGTTTGGCAGTATTAGCATTACGCTTCCTGAGGTCAATCGCTGGCCTCAGTTTCCCATCTTTCTTAGTGAGCGGGATCAATGGACTCGCGTCATCGAGCGCCTTTGGAACCCAGACTCCTGCCTTTACATGCTGATCATAGAATTCCTTGACCTCAGGACGCAGTGCATCTGGCACCTTGTATACTCGAGGTCTTACTTTTTTGGATGGATCAATCAGAGGAATGGTGTGCTTCACTGTCCTCGCTGGAGGTAATCTCGGCTCTCCGCCATCTTCCACTAGGACATCTTGGAATGACCCGAAGATTTCGTTCTGGAACTCTAGCCTCTCGGCATCAGATGGTGAGTAGTCCGGATTGAACTGATCCATTGTTACTTGGACAAGGCTAACGGCGACTTGTCCGTTGCCATCCACTGCTTGCTTTGCAATGTTGATTGTCTTCGGAGTGATAACACCCAGCTGCCCGGCTTCCAGGATCACATTTGGATTAAAGCCGACAAGCAAGCTTCTATCAGTCATCACGTCCCTTCCTATAATAGCTGACTCTCTTATGTCTGCTATTAGGAACGTAACGCTTGTTTCTTTTCCTAGGAACTGCATCGACATCTCAGCTGTCCCGAAGATGTCCGCTTCTCCGCCATTTGCGGCAAGCTCCATATATCGCGAGTCCTCATTCATCCTGACTTGTGCACGAGCTTTATCTGCTACGGCTCGGCTGATGATACTGTGCGATGAGCCAGTATCGAACAATGCCAGGAATGGTTTCCCATTGAGCAATACCTCTGCTCGGACAAACTGGGGTTCGTCCTCCTGAGCTAAGGCTTCACCTTCTGGAGATACTTTGACTCCTCTAAGCACCTCGGCATAAGTTCGGCATTCAGCCACATCATCAATGACCGGCTTCAATGCTACCACATGCGAAGTGACTGCCTTACTGGGGCATTCTTTAGACAAATGTCCTGGGTTCTTACAGTTAAAGCATAGGCCTTTCTCCGAGAGGGTTTTCATTTCCTCTTCGGAGAGGCGTCTATTGCCCTTGTACTCCTTCTTCGGCTTACCCTGTTCTTTATTAGCATCGGGTTTGCCTGGTTCTGAATTCTTGGCCTTCAGGCCATCACTTTTCTTATTGGATTGGGTATTCCCCTTCACTCCTTTGGTTGTAGGAGTTTCCTGCGATTCCTTCTTATCTTTGAAATATGAGGACAGGTCAAGCGTAGCTGATGAAAGTGTCAAGTTATCTAGCTTAACACCTTTCTTTCTCGCTTCAGCTTCCCTTCTTTGGACATTATATCCACGCTCGGCTCTTACAGCCTCATCTTTCACATCATCGAACTTCACTAGTTCGTCCGTGACATCGATACGTTTCATAACGTCCTGGGCTATCTTAGTATGTAAAGCATTCACGTATCGCGCCTTGGCGATGTATGTATTCCAATACTGGAGCTTATCTTTATAATACCAGATATCCTCAGCCAAAGTGGCCGCATCAATCCATTTGCCATCCTTATACTGGGCAATCTGGTTGAATGCATGCTCAGCGTCGATCTTCGACGTTGTGCTTACGGATCTCTTTTCCAGGGTTTCCCGGATCTTGTCAAGCGACCAGGTGGTTGTACCACCGAACGCCCGATCTCTCATTTCGAGCTGGACCACAGGCCATCCATAGTCCAACAGGAACTCATGAGCCTTTCCTTCGGTAAAGCCAACTATCTGAGAGAATGCATCTGAAGAATCCGGTTTAATCTTCACAGTCATCAAGTACATTCCAACAGAACGATACCAAGATTTCAAAGTAGCTGGATCTTTATCCTCGCCTGAATACTTGGTGGCTACCTCTGGTGCTCTCACTTTCGGAGTATTCTTAAAGCCAAACTGGTCCGGCCTCGCCATCATTCCTGCGACAGCAGCTTCTCTCTCATCGAAGAGACGACGTTCGGTACTATCGCTTGGTAACACAGGCTTTCGCAAGATGTCCTCTAATGTATCGATAGGATCAACGTCCATCAATGGCTTGTCCGGCATGGCAGGGAGGAGTCCCCCTCTACCATGGCTCCGTTCTTCAATGCCAAGAGTATCCATAATGGAACTCTGCATACCACGCCCTACTGGGGTCGGTGTATGCAACGTACTCTCCTCCAGTGGGATCTTATCGAACACTGGAGGCCTTCCTGCTGTATTAACTTGGTGCGGAGTGTGGAACTCGGACCTGATCGCGAAAACTTTCTTTACAGTTTCGGTCACAGCGCGGTTAATCAGCTCGGGAAGAGCGGTACGTTCACTTTCTAGCGCAGCGAGTCGCGTTGCAACTACATTACTGCTTTGCTTCATGTCGGCTAGGTCTGCAACTATCTGCGACATCATAGCCTCCATGGTCTGGTTTGGGGTTTCTGCGTCTGACATTGTTGCCTGACGGTCTGCCTAAGTGCTGATCAGGCAAATAGGGATGGTGCACGGTCAGTACGGACTCGTGCTATGAGTACTCTCTTTTTACTTATCAACAGGGTCCGGCCTTGTTGAAGGGTTCTTTCAATCTACCTTGCTGCTGGAACTGCAACAAGTCAAAAAATGTGTAGGACACAGAGATACTTTTGAGGTATCAAGCGAGTCCTGCAGTTGTGGGGGATCTAGTTCTTAGGCGCTGTAAGGTCCAGATGAAGGCAGATTGACTTGAAGCACGCTATATTGCTTCTGGTCCTAATACAAGAGACGAGGGCTAACTACAACTGTATACAACCGAGTCTCCAATGTCTTTTTTGTTCTTTTGTTCTTTTTGTTCTTCCTGTTCCTTTTGTCCTTCCTATTGTGGAAACATGCCTCTTGACCGGTAAGGCAGAAGCACGTGACCTAGCCTGTGGACCTTACAAGAAGCAGCTGCAGCTGCACACTTCTCTGGCATCCTGTTGACAGGCCAGCTGACTAGCACACTGGATAGAACAGCGATCGCAATGTCCATCTCCTACGCCGAGGCTCTCATACGCTTACAGCGAGTGGCAGAGCAGCTGCAGCTGCAACGGTCAGCATCAGCTGCGACACGGTCTGGTCATGAATGCCTAGAGCTGGAAGACACTGTGGGCCATATCAGCGCAGCCGACATCTGGGGCGACAAGACACTACCTCCATTCGACAATTCTGCCATGGATGGATACGCGGTGACGTCTGCGTCGACGCGCGGCGCTACACGAGAGAAGCCCGTCCGTCTGCGCGTTCTTGGATCCATCGCCGCCGGCGATCCTCCGCCCAGGTACTCATGCAGCTGCTGCTGCATGGCGAACAGGGATAGGGGAAAGAATGTTCGACGCGCCGCTGCCCGAAACGCAACCGCAGAAGATGCAGCTTGTGACGATAGTCCACCATTAGATAGCGCCTGCTACATCATCAACACAGGCGCACCCTTTCCTGTTCGCTCAATGCCCATATACGATAATTCGAGAGGTTATGGCTTCACTGGCAGTAAAGGGAGCCCCTCAGGTACCTGCGGCTGCGCAGCTTCTCTCTTCGATGCTTGCCTGCGGAAGGAAAATGCACGATTGGCGAAGGATGAGGACGGCACGTACATCGAATGCTTCGCGGATGTACGCCCTCGCATGCATCGCCGTCTGGCAGGAGAGGATTTCGAGCCAGGTACAAAGCTCCTCTCGTATGGAGATGCAATCACAGCGGAGAAGATAGCAGCATTGGCTTCTCATGGTATCGCCAAGCTGGACATCGTCCCCTTACCGAGCATTGCTGTTCTTTCAACAGGCAAAGAGCTGGAGCCGCTCGCTCTCACTGCTCACGCCCGGGCTGACGTCGACAACAACAGTGAAGCCCGGACCAAGGTGAAAGAAGGCAAGGCTCGAAGATTGCGAGAATCGCTAATCGATGAAGGTCATATCTACGATTCGAATAGCTATTATATCGCTTCTGCCTTGCGTCAGTGGGGGTACGGTGGTTCTTCAGGAAAGGGCATCAAACGTTTGGGTCGCAGCACGGATGACGACCCCGAGGATTTTCGGAGAGCAGTATCCAGCTGCATGGGAACAAACGGGAAGTCACAATACGACATCCTCATAACGACAGGGGGGGTCTCCATGGGGCAGCACGATTACGTCGCGGGTGTGTCTGCAACCTAACCTTGTTTCCGCTGACTGGGTGCCTTCGCTGATCACTGTATATCCACCACACACTTGTTTATTCAGCGACGCTCTCGACGCTAGGTGCGGAGATACATTTCCACGGCGTCAAGATGCGACCTGGACATCCTGTACTGGTAGCTACAATCCCACGCAGCGGGGTAAACCAGGAGAGGTCAGCGGTCTCTCGGGAGCCCCTTGTGGTCTTCAGCCTGCCTGGGAACCCTTGTGCGGCGGCAGCGACCCTTCGCTTCTTAGTCGAGCCTTTCTTGCGATACATAACTCTTCCCATATGCGAATGGCCTAAGGCAGCTTTCGCTTTGAAGGCGCGCCTGCTTTCCAGTGCCCGTGGTCCGTCATCGATACCAACTGCGACTTCCGCACCGCTTGAAGCGGACGACGCGGGTGCACACAGCCATGGGGGTCGGAGTGAGATTGGCAATACCAGTCTTGGTCTTCGAAATTTCCTCCTCGGCAAATATGACGGTTACAACGAGGAAGGCGCTTTGCTCGTGCGGACTTTACCACGAGGCAGCGGAATGGTTAGACCGCTCTCTGAAGCCGATTGCTGGATTTCGATTGAGGAGCAACAGGCTGGCTCCCTTGTGTCCTGTTATCCTATACGCATTACGCAACAATGGCAAGCATGAGACTCTCGACTCATGCTTGATCCCAACCAAGCTACTGATCCACTTCTTGCACGGAAGGGGTGGGCAGCGTTCCAAACATCGCCTTCCATTCTTCGGGTGTATCCGCGTCTTGCACCCAATGAGCCTGCGCCGGCCATACCAAACTTCGACCATCTGATAATCCCCTTTCTCCAGCTGCCTGCTCTCGCCACAGCTGCTTTGCCGTGTAGCAAGGCCCTGCCTTGCCACCCAGGGCATTGGCCGACAGCCTCTCCAGCGCTACAGGAGTCCACACTGACATGACAGGCTACTGTAGTCAAGAGCAACGCCAACAAAGGAATACGTCAGTGCCACTCATAGTACAGGCGAAAGCAAGGCAAATGCATGCCGCAGTCTAGAGGGACTTTGCCGCACCTCTGGATTCCCATCCTCTGGGTGCAGAAAGCATGTCACTGGCGGATCACCCTGTGCTTCGTGGCCTTGGATCAACGTCCGTAAAGCATCTGCGTTGGCTTGAGGGAAGTCGACGGCGAGAACGAGCAGATTTGATGTACTGTGTTTACTATGAGCTGTAAGGATACCTGCAGCGGGCCCTTTGTTCTGGAGTTGTGGCTCGTCAACGAGGACCTCGATCTCTGGACATTTCATTACATCGATGCCGCCAGGATCTGCTTCAGGCAGCAGTCTTGTATCGCGCAGACAATTGAAAAGTCGTATCTTCTGCTCCTCATTGCGAGCGGAGATAACGATGCGGTCTAGAGTCCTGCCTAGTGGTATCATGGCGTTCTGGAGCAGATGGAAGAAAAGAGGCCTGGGCACATGTACAGCTTCCGCGCACTGTCCATCTTCATCAGGTGCTCCTGGGATCGTAATGAACGCCTTATCGGTGCCCACTGAAGCCAAAACCTTTGTATCAGTACTTTGCACATTGCCTGTGATTGATCTGCCTACTGCGACTGGAGTGTCCACCACATAGCAAGACTCCAGTATATCTTTTCTTCATAATTGCCAAATGACAGCTGAGAACCAGGCTTCCCTCGTATCTCTTCTCGGTAGACTAATAATCGCTATGCACAGGCAAGCTGCAGAGACTTATCAGATCAAGTTGCTACACGGCACGTTGTTGGTGCTCGTTGCCCAATAGTGAGAATGCAACTGACAGTAGAAGCACGTCACTACTGTCGATCAGTTCTCTCCTTGCGCTCCAATCAGAAGCAGGCCAACGAGGTCGGACGCATTTATTAAAGCTATCGGCCACGTCGTCTCTGACCTCAGCATCTTGTCATCAACGACGCAACAGTGTGCAACTAACCCATCTGGCTGTTCTACTAGTGTGCAGCATCAGGTAGCTGCCGAGACCTAGGTGTAGTCTACTTCAGATGAACTTCACATGTAGATCCTTCTGTGATGAACTATATGTACTTCCGTTAGCGATCGACCTTCGTTGTTTTCGCTCGAACTCGTTTTAGGCAATATAGTCGCGATATAGTCGCAGAACGCTACACCTTCTCAGGTTACCGGTTTTCTCACGTGGTGGAGAAGGGATCGATAGGCAGTTTCGTCGTCGGGGTGATTGTCGGTAGACTCGACATATACGAGGTGGCTTCAGCTTCTGTCGCACTGCTACTACCGACAGACCTAGTAACAGTATTGCCTCGCATGCACAGGCACAGGCAGACCTACGATGAGCTGTTTCCAAAGTACAGTCAGTCTCGAGATGCGTGAGCTTTATACAAGTACTTGAAGCAATGAATCTTATCCCCGAAAACACCAAACACATACCGAACGAAGCGTCTAACAAGCCGTGGAACTACATTTTCTAGAACTGGACAGCTCTTCCCTTCCGGATTCATGTGCCATGGCCGAATGAGATGCCTAACACAGGGGAAAGGATATACAAGCCACGTCACGTTGAAACACGTCTGCCATTTGCGCAAAACCTTTGATGCTCGTTCAATAAACAACCTTACTTCTCTCACCGGTGAATGCGTCACCCCAAGAGGGGCCACTATAATTGCCGAAAACCAAGTGAGGAGAAGTAGCACTACCGCACGGTAGATGCGGTAGACACGCACGGTGCCCGCTTAAAGCCTTATTGGGCATGCCAAATACCAGAGTCGAACACGATACCGTATGATGGCTGGTAAGTAACAAATACCCTCGCTAACCGCGAAAAGAGGCAAGGGTGTCACTGGCCAGGTGGGGATGATGTGCAACCGGGTTGATCAGACGTCCCGGGTATGCAGGAAATGTCAACCTAGCCAGGGACCGTCAATCTTCACTGCGTGGACGAGGCCCAATCGCATTGAAGATCTGCAAGCGCCCATGGACTATCCTTGACCCTATTTCCTTATATTTTTGCGACCCGCCCTCGTCAAATGCAGGGACCCTCGAGAAAACCTTGCGGAGACTATACGTACATAATGCAACCGCCTCCCCTCGATTCGCGCTACGGAACGTATCGGCAATAACGCCAGCTCCGATAGCGAGTGGTGCCGCTCAGCGGAAAAGGATGAGGACTTCGGCGTAGGTAGCCATGATGTGGCCAGATTGAAGGCAACCACGACCGCGGCTGCCAAGCGAGTAATAGGCTCTCGGCCCGTGATACTGTACCGAGTTGCGAGTTGCGGACTTACTGGCCAGGTATGTAGCGGAGAGCAGCGAGCAGAAGGTAAATAGCGAGGTGATGAAAGGGATACACCCTTGCGGGTGCGACTCCAGTTGAGCGAGGGTTTTTTGGGTCGTGACCGCCATCCCAGTCTACGACCGATGATCCCTCGCCGGCAAGTTTGTCTGTGGACCAATCACAGGTACCTGTCGAGCTTCTGCCTCGTACGTCCTCATAGTATGGAAGATCCGGGTGGAACAGCCCTCCGAAGAGTTTGACAGGTAGACGACAGATGCTCGTGCCTCGAAGCTTTGAAGTCGTTCAAGCCTCGTGGCCTAGCGAGCGTCCTTGAAAGCCGCGCGATGACCAGCCGCTGCCATTCCCCCATCAGTCTTACATGTTTGACAGTTAGCACCCCACAAGGAAGCAGCCGAAGAAAACGCCTGCGAAGTCGACTGTAAGTAAGCCATGTTAAAATGTGGCGCACTGGACCTCCTGCCTGGTCTCGTCCAAGAAGCACACCTAATTTACCTTGTTGTTGACGAGCGGGCAAATATAGAGAGATCTGCTTGCAGCCTCAAATGGTGCGCCGAATAGATGTTCAAAATAGAGAGTTTCAGAAGCCTACGCTCCAGCCAACTTACACAGTTGGCATTGGTCGCATCATGCCTTCTTACATACTGACTACAGTAGACTGATCGCAATTGCGACTCCTTGACGCTATCCAAGCCTGGTGGACCAGTAAGGAAAAGTGAGACATTAGATCTCTCTCTCTCTCTGTGGGACCTGGCTAGGCAAAGGTGTGAAAGGATGGGAATGCCAGCCGACTACTCAATGCTCCAATCCCACTGGTCGAGATTGTAAGTTAATTTCCCCTCAAAGTGTCAATCCATGCCGTCGCAGCACGGTTCGAGGTAGGGGTGTTTTAGCATCGGCGATGCACACATGCCTTGTCTGAACTCCGACACGTAACGGTCGCCGACCCATTGTACACCATTATAGAAAGATAGTTCCAGTGCTTCTTTCAGACGAAGCACGCGAAGCAAACGGTAAGGTCGTTGTGGACTTTGGTAGGCCTCTTCGCAAAGTGAGGCATCAATAAGCTTGCAGAGTGCGACTCCCTTGCTCTTTTCAAACATATCTGCGTCCAACGTGAGTGTAGGCATTGAGTAGACTTGCTAAGGATCCAAGCTTCGCATGCTTGGACGGCTGGGTGGGCACCTCTTCAAGTCAGGTAGCTAGCCTTGGTTTCAAGTTGGCATTTTTCTGAATCTTGCCAAGCTGACCTGCCCCAAACGCTTACGCCAGATGCCGAGAGCCTTCGCTGTTTCTTCCTGACGAGTTGGTTTGGCTTCACGCCTGTACCGGGAGCCATCCGATACACCCGTGTGTGCAGCTTGTCAAGGCCTTAGAGGTTGATTAACCGAAAGCCATGTTGGCATTACCAGTAGCATTGAAAGCGGGCAGAGAGAACAGACTGCGGCTCAAAGCAGCAAATTGCAAGGCTCGATCCAGTGTAAGTGGAGGAAGACTGCTCGACCCCAGAAGACATGAGTAGATACCTGGGGGGTACACCCCTCGCTCATGTGCAACATGACCCCTCTTTCTGTAGCTCCGATACTCTTTAAAGATGGGTCTGTTAAAGGTCACGGATGACGACGTCCCGGAGTTTACAATGGAAGTGTGAGCAGATGAGGTCTTGCAGTTGAATCGACCAGATTGACCGTTCTTCCCGTGATGCAATGCGCGCCGGCACTGACTGTCGCAGGCCGCGGGCACACAAGCGTAGACATGCAGAAATCTGTCTGCTGGGAGCTCTCGCTATCGAGATACTATTGACGTACTGCAACATACTCTTGGTACCGAGCGCTGCTAGTACACAGGTGCAAAGAGGAATGCTACTGAACGGCGAAGCTATGCCAGGCAACAATTATACACGAGAGTGAGCACGGAGGGTGGCGCGTGAGCCTAGACACAAAGGATAACGTTCAAAAGCTCAAGAGAAGGAGCGTAATTGCAGACGCATGCTTGAAAGTCTTTGGATCGTGGCTGAGTACGTAGGGCCTGGCGTGGCTACCGGTTCCTTGAGAGTCGCGTCACCCGGTACATCGTATAGGTCGCAGGTTGCAGATGCTTTATAAAATACCCTGGCAAGCGTTTGATGTTCGAGTCACATGCTCTTCGCAAAAGAATACGCGAGTAGTGGAGAAAGTGGCGATGAGGATAGTTGCGTCTGGGACGAAAACCAATCGGTTTATCAGGTTTCCCTCATCCTTTCAATCCGCTAGCTGAAGGGAATGCACCATCGAATCTGGGGAGAGTTGGAAGACGTTCTTGCCCGGGAGAAGCGGTCACATACAGGCTGCCTCAAAGTCTACAATGAGCAAAAGATTCAGGAGAAGCCAAGCAAGTCCTACGAACAGTATCGGGCTAAGTTTACACAAGTCATCTGAAAACGTGTTGTCTGGCGTCCACACGGGAGTGCTCTTACATATGACATACCTCTAGAATAGCATGTTTGCCGGAATACTCTGCTTCCCAATATTGTAGATTGCAGAACACCCGGCCTGCCATGGGTCTGAGCTTGCCGAATTGTTCTCGCATCTCCGTGTGATAGTTGCTCATACACATTCAGGGGTAGAAGAACGCCATCTGAGTTCAGGTTCTGGCGAGAGAGACTTGCGGAGTAGGCTGTATACTTGAGCGCACTCGGCCGAATCGCCTCAGTCAGAGTTAAGATGTAACTCACCGTTTAACAGCCGTTTCTTGATCCTCCCTTTGCTTCTTCAATGCCTTTTCGGCATTTCTCAAATCTCTTCCCCTCCTTTGTAAATCCACCTCAGCGGCATCTATTTGCTCGCGTTGCTCTTCCATCGCGCGTGTTTTTTGCTGGAGGTCCAGCTTAGCGCCTATGTTCATGACCAAACAATGGGGCATGAGCAAGCGTGGTCCAATTCCTGTCGAAGGTTTCTGCTTACCGGGGTGGAATATCGATAGCGAAGTTTACGAGATTGGCGATGCTGGGGAGAGCCAACAAGTCCGAAGTGCTAGGCTGGAGGCCGGCCTGGGAGGTGGAATCTACTACCGGTAACATGTCCTGCGAGAGTTTTGTTCGACGTACGTCCGGTGACAGTAATAAAGCTTGCGTCAAGTCTGAAGCCTGGAGTGAATGCTTTGAGGGTTTGGCCGATTATTTCAGAATCTTGTCTGGCCTTAAAAGGAAAGCTTTGCGTATGCAGTCCCTGTCAGCTTTGAAAATAAGGAGCATAGAGAACTTCACTTCGCGCACATCACTGTACTGATCTCAAACAGTGGACAGCCCATACTGTACATGTTCAGCTACTTATCGTATGCTTTTCCTCACCTGATCTCCATGCCTATTCACCAGCCGCAAGCTGCTACACATTCTCACAGCCCGGTGTGGCATTGACCGTGCTATCAGTCTATGACGGTTGCCGATGCAAGCTAGACTGCGGCAGGTCTGCATTCGTTGTGGCAATTTGAGCTGCCTTCTGCCCAAGCCTTTCAGGTGGGGAGCTTTCGCTCTAGCTAACCGCTAAAAGTGCTGAGCGAGTCAGGCAATACGGGCGTCAACAAAGACGCAGCAAGACCATGGCGGCTCAGCAAGTCGACGGCAGTAACCTCGTGGAAGCAAGGCAGAAAGTGGAAACGTTGTGCCGGAAGCATGACGCACTTCTCCCGCAAGCCGTATATCGGTCTAAGTTCGAAATTTCCTGGACCCAGGGCATATGGTTTAGCCGTAAACAAGGGAGCCCTTTTGCTTTTGTTGGGAGTACAAGTCTCCTGGTGTCCATACCTAGCTTCTCGGAGAGAGATCTCCGCAAGGAATTACCAACCCGAAGATTGGTAACATGGGTCCTGTCGCCCGATCGTAAACCAAGTGCATGTAGCTTATACGGAAAGTGCATGCAACTTCTAACTGCAGACAAATTACGACCCCATCGCATCTTGCACCCGAGCGAAAAACATCTTTTCGAGATCTGAACAAACCCATTAGGGTTAGCAGACTTCCGCGAACCTTCAGTGGCGAAGGGTCATGGGTGTTTCAGCATTGATTTCCCTCCTTTCTGGTCTATCCAGAAGCGGAGGCGGTCGGGCCCCTCGTGACAGCAAGTGAAATGCCAGCGTTGTTATCTTCTTCATCGTCGATGAAATCATCGTCTTCACTTCTTCAGCAGTGTCAACATCGTGGCGGATTGGTGGTCGTGCTCGCTGAGATGATTGTCGTCGTCTTTGTCGGTGGCGTGGAATCATCGGACTCGCATTGAGGTGTCGTTTCGATCATGATGGCAAGCTGGGTTTAAGCACCGGCGGCCTGTGACGGATGGTTCAGGGCAGCAAATGGGAGCCTGCGGGAAAACTGGAGGAAGAGAGGGGTGCGGTCGTCTAAATCTGTGCCATGCTGTCGGTCATCAACATTTTCTCCGCACCCGCTCTCTTCTTTTTCCTTTTTCAGCCAACTGCGATCGCCATCCGTTGTAGCGGTGATCTTCGCATGACGCAAGTACGAACGGCCAGTAGAGCCATGCTCCAACCAAATCCATTTGGGACGCGCGTTCTTCTTGACCATCGAATCAGCCATTTGTTTATTGGTTGTATCGGTTAAACCCTATCAATCCCAAGACGTGCAATTGACGCCTGTCTCGCTTATCTCGCCATGCCGCGGATGCACCGCTCAGATCCGAGTCAATTAGGGCCGAATTACATAGAGTCCCGTAACGCGTGAGATGCCTCCCTCGGGCGTACCCTAGGGAGCCGAAAGCTGACCACGATGTGCCTGGTCGACAGTATAGAGGACGTCTGGGGTAGACGGACGCCCTACGAAGGCTTCGACTCGTGGCCTAGTCGTGTTGTGAGGTCGACAGTTTCGACCTGCTTACCAGTGAAGACCGCAGCTAAGCCCGTCCGCTTTGCAAGGACTATAATCTTGTCGATGATCCGGACGAGTGGTTCGTCTCGGCCTGCGTTTCATGCTCCATTGGATGCGGTGTAGACATTGGCGTAAAAAATGGCAAAGTCGTCGGTGTCCGTGGCCGCGCTCACGACCGCGTCAACAAAGGCCGACTCGGTCCGAAAGGCATGTACGCCTGGCAGAGCATCACTTCAAGTGACCGTCTGACTCATCCTGCGAGTGAACAGCTTCCGCAGGCTTGCTAAGCTAAGACCCCGCTGACCGGCTATGCACCACCATGCAGCTAATTCGCAACAAGGAGGGTGTGTTGGAAAGAGCTACATGGGAACAGGCCATGAGCCTGATCGTCGAAAAGACGAAGGATATACAAAGGCGCCTCACCAGCCATGGGATCGCTTTCTACACCTCCGGACAGCTCTTTCTCGAAGAGTATCTCACTCTTTCAGTAATCGGAAAAGGAGGCCTGGGGACGCTTCACATGGACGGCAACACACGCCTATGCACCGCCACCGCCGCGGCTGCTATGCGCGAGAGGTGAATCCGTCTCCTGCGGTTCGCGTCAGCAGGAGCTCACTAAGGCTTTTCTTGCTTTTCCTTTTCCATCCTTTCCTTCCGGGCGTATTGCGATAGTTTCGGTGTCGACGGCCAGCCCTCTAGCTACTCGGACATTGACGCATGCGATGCGATTTTCCTGGTCGGCCACAATCCCGCCGCGACGGGTACAGTACTGTGGGCGCGCATGCTCGACAGGCTTTCGCATGAAAAACCTCCTATGTTGGTGGTCATGGACCCACGAGTCACGGCGGTCGCCGAGATGGCCCATGTCCACCTCAAGCCGAAAGTTGGCACCAATCTCGCCGTTCTGAACGGACTGCAGCGACTGATAATTAAGAACAACTGGTATCACTCTGATTACGTTAAGAAGGTATGTGCGATGCCGCTTTGGCTGTAATAATAACATGACGTGTTTATAACCTCCAATTTACTATTTCTCCCAGAGTGTGGTAGGCTTCGACGATCTGTGGCAGGTCGTCCAAATCTACACTCCAGAGTATGTTGAGGAGATCTCCGGGGTGCCTGGTGCACAGCTCGAGGCCGCCGGCTACATCCTAGGTACGTCAGACAGACTCCTCAGCACGGCTCTACAAGGCGTCTACCAGAGCAACCAAGCTACCGCTTCAGCCTGCGCGATCAACAATATCGCCTTGATGCGAGGCATGATCGGCAAACCTGGAGCCGGTGTCTTCCAAATGAATGGGCAACCTACTGTAGGTACCTCTGCACTACTGTGGCGGATGCAGCGGATGCAGCGGACGCCGCAGCAGCTTACCTTTGTATCCAGGCCCAGAACAATAGGGAAACGGGCTGCGACGGAGAGTACCCACTTTTCAGAAATTACCAGAATGATGACCACATGCAATCAGTGCGTAGATGCGTGTGCTAATGCTATGGGTCTGACTCCCGTTCTCGTCGGATGACAGCTTGCCGATGCCTGGAATATTGATATCACGAAACTTCCGCACCATGCGTTGCCAACGCACATCAATGATCTACTCAATTACGTAGGTCGTTGTAGGTGACCGCCGCCATGTTGTGTCCCGCTAAGGCGCACTCCAGATGGAAGACGGCACTATTGAGATGCTATGGATTTCAGGCACAAATCCGTAAGCTGAACTCCCTTTCAGACCGTCTATCTGTCCCGCACCGTCTGTCTGTCCCCGCTGATGTACGTACTCAGGGCGGTCTCGCTGCCGCAATTAGAGCGCATCCGAAGGATTCTAGCCATGCCAGGGATGTTCGTCATCGCCCAGGATATTTTTCCGTAAGCATTTCCGGAAGTAAGTGCCATGACCCACTTCAGACTAACTGTATCTTGTACGGTACAGTAATGAAACAACAGAGTTGGCAGACGTTGTTCTACCGGCTGCAGGGTGAGCAGCGGATATGTGTCCAACGCTATCAATAACGTAATCTGAATAGAAGATACTAATTCTATGGTAGATGGGCCGAGAAGACGGGCTGCTACACGTGAGCGAAACACAGAAATCAGGTCATACCGATTGGCTCAGTCTGCGATTGGTAGCAACGTTGACCGCACCGTTCACCTCTCTGAGAAGGCCATCGATCCTCCCGGGGAGGCGAAGTCAGACTTCGAGGTCGGTTGCTGCTGTCAATAACCTACTGCAGAAAAGTAACGTGAACCTAAGTAGATCTGGATCGATTACGCGAGAAGGATGGATTTCCAAGATAAGGAAAAGAATCCCCTAATCCATTGGAAAACCCCATTGGAGGCATTTGAGGTCTGGCGCAGAATGAGCAAGAACACGCTGTGCGACTATTCGGGGTATACATATTTCAATAATTGCGATCATGTATGTTTTGTCCGACTGACACAAGTATCAACTATGACAGACTGAGCTACGAAAAATTGAGACAGTCAGGGGGCGTGCAGTGGCCCTGTAATGAGCTCACGAGTCCCAATGGCACCCCGCGATTGTATATCAACGGGGTGTTTCCCACCACACCCGAGAAGGTTAGTTGATGTCGAATGTTGCCCTCGTATTGCTCTTGTCGTTCTGCCAGCCCGGGTTGATCCTGTGGTTGACAACCCACAGGTACAGACGTGGACGTCTGATATGGAAACGGGTGTACCTCTCAGCAAGGAGGCTTTTAACGAGCTGGCGCCGAATGGTCGAGCTATCCTCAAAGCGGCGCATTTCCTTCCTTCGGATGAGATGCCAAATGCACAGTACCCGTACTCGCTCGCCACCGGCCGGATGGTTTATCGTGAGCGGAATTGTGACCCAGTCGTTTCGCTCACTTCAACGTTTTATGGCAGAATTTCATACGCGCACGAAGACCTCGCGTAGCAAACCTTTGCACGACGCAGCCCCGCAGCCCTACGTACAGATTAATGCCAACGATGCAGCTCAGCTCAATGTCGAGGAGGGCGATGAGATTATTGTGCGATCTCGTCATGGGCAGGTGCAAGTACCTGCGAAACTCGGTGACATCGAGATTGGCCAGGTTTTCAGTAAGAATGCCTTCTCTGTTAATCCTCGGAACATTCTAAAACGCACTTGACTCAGTACCGTTCCACTTTGGAACGTGGGATGTTGATGACAGGGCTTTGGGAAAGGCACAAGCTGCAAACGAGCTCACCAGATCTGCATGGGTAAGCAATCCACATGTGCCTTTTGTAAGGGGTGACCAAGACCTTCTGCTGCTCAGGACCCAATCAGCAAACAGGTACGCTATATCAAGCAGGTTCAACCGCAATAGGCGGTAACTTACTTTATATCAGCCTCTCCTGAAGTCAGGGGCGGTCGTCATTGAAAGAATCGAGCCCGGGTAAATATTTATTTCGCTTCTTGTGCATGCCAAAGGATGACATTGAACTGAGCATGCAGGGAGGTGAAAATACACGAACAAGCAACTAAGGCCATAACCTTGGCAGCTATGCGGGCCAAAGGTGGGCATGCGAGGGAAGTTGCCCAGGAAAGACGTCAGCATCACCTACCGGACATACTCGGCATGTGGGTTGATGCGACCAGAGCCTTCCGCACCGCGGCAGAGAGGATTATGACGAAGCACCGCGGAACGTGCGAGTACGAAATTCAAACCGGTCTAGCCTTGATGCTAAGGCTCGAGGACCGTAGGCTGTTCGATCCATGCGCCTCAGCGCGTCTACTGATGATAGTTCTCTGTCGTAACAGGTGCTAGAGAGCAAATGTCAGCTATAACAGAAAAACATGGCGGCAACACTCACGAAGCATGGCACGTGGACACCGTGAGATCGGTCTCTTGCGTCATCGTTCTGGGAAGACAGATTGACATTTCTGAGCTCCTCTACAGCATGGAATCCTCAAGTCCCTTTTCCCTGACCATAGGAGCAGTAATACAGGCACCTTCGACATCTTGCTTGACCTTCAGGGATTGGCCGTTCTCATTAGCATGATTAGAGGCTACTTGGTCCCATTGACAGCGGCTGCAAAATCTCTTCACGAAGTTGAGTTCGGTTCTATGGCAAGCAGGGCCGATGGCGAGTACTCTCGTATCGAAGCTTGGATCAGGAATCAGTAGGTTTTAGCGGTCCTCTCGGGGCGCAGATGTTGATGCACCGCTTCCAGAATGAAGGTTCGAGGTCCCCAGACCCTCGTTGTACCAAGTCTTGCTCCGAGCACCGCTTCTGAAGGAGGCGGTACGACAAGCGAGGGGATGTGCCTTTTATAACTCCATCAGTCCACGGACAGTAGGAAAAGTCGTTAGCCCGACACGTCTTAGTGAGAGCGGCGCGTGGATCAGCCAATCCTGTTCCATCAGGATCTTTTCAGCTAGTCAGGTGTAGGAACAGGCGCGCTGCCTTGGGCGGGCGCCTGCATTGCCACGCCAGTCTTCTACAACACTCCTGTGAAACTACCAATAATGATCACATATTTCCCTGTCATTTTTGTGCAAATGGTATGGTTGTTTACGCCAGCGGGAGCTTACGCTATGATAACGGGATTGCTGAAATAGTGAGCCCGCGGCCCAGTACTGCTTACATATGCTACTGGTCACTGCCTTCACAGCTCAGGCGCCGCACAATTCTGGACGGCCCCTTTCGGCCGCGGCGTCGCCGGCCGCAATATCGACAACGGCATAGCCTAACAAGGAACAAAAGGTACAATCCTTGTTGTCGACCTATCCCCAAGCTCTACGCTACGGCTTTGAATAGTCGATATTTCCCCCTCTTGTATCATAGTCTTTTACCATCTGTTTCCACCCGTAAAAGGTATAGCAACCAAACGCCCTAAGGCAACCGCTCTTAGCTAACTGGTCAATTCCAGTACCGTCAACTTCGTGTGTTCGAAGTTACTGTCACGCCCACGCCCGACTGTCACGCGCCAAGCTTAGCCCCTCTCCTCATTCCTCAGTCCCCGCTTCCCCGCCACCCTCGATCACCCTGGTTCCACACGTTCCTTTCAAGACATCAAGGCTTCAAGACATGAAGACCCCAAGACCCTCCCACCTGGCCGAGACCGCAGGGCACAGCAGCAAAGGGTTAGCGACAGACGGACGGACAGTTAGTTAGTGAAGGAGATAAAGCTGGACCCTGCCCGAACCCTGCCATTCCATCCACAATGCCAATGCCAATACCCCATCCTGCATCCTGCATCCTGTGCCCGAACCCTGCCATTCCATCCACAATGCCAAGACCCCATCCTGCATCCTGCAACCACTGTCCTTTCAAGATTTAGTATATATATTCATGTAAAGTAGGAACTCTCCTTTCCTTTCTTTCAAGATTTAGTATATATATTCATGTAAAGTAGAAACTCTCCTTTCCTTTCTCCAGATGAGATCTAGTGGTCAAATCAATAAGCTCCTTGTCACCTCCCATTCCCACTGAGCTTTTCTTGCCTCTCTGAGTACATCCTTGCTCCTAGACACCCCAGACCCAACAAGACCGCCTACGCTCCCCATCTAGTTCTCGAAGGTCGGCGCTGGAAGTCCCTGGACCAGAAGGGCCAGCGCCCCTGACAGTTAAATCTGATCTCCCCTCTTCGTACTCGGTCTTCCCCACAACCAGTACATCCGGTCATCATGTCAACCCCCAACGACAATCATGTCCACCCGAACTCCAACGAAGATCCTTCCCGTACCCCCGCTGCCCAGCTTCACCCAACAGCACCAGCTCTTACAGACGTCCAACTCAGGCGGGCTATAGAGTTTGGTAAGCTGCTCCATAAGCCTTCGGAGTATGATGGCAAAGACAAAGCGGCTTGCGAGGAATTTTTATCGTAGCTCAAGCTCTACGTTGAAGGCAATGCTGCAATATTCCAGACGGAAGACTCGAAGGTCATGTTATGTAAGAAGGGCTCTTCTGTGGCTAAGAATACTGGAGAATGCTCTCGACAGCATGCCTAGCACTTTAGAAGATCTGCGGAAGGGAAGGGAAGGAGGTTTAGAAAGTAAGGCCACTCACGAGGGGACCGTTAGTCTCTATGGAATCCGGAGGTGCTCGACGGAGTTGCGGGAAAGTCTGGAGGTTCTCGATAGACTTGAAGGGACCTTGGACGACTAAATTCACGTTACTTGCTGTAAAAAATATGAATATACTAATCGATACAGAATCAAGAGAGGTAGAGCAGACGTTAGAAGGTTAGTTGGGGCATCCCGGCATGTTCCTATTGTTGGTCCTTATTGTTGGCCGTTATTGGAAGTATGGCGAGACCGCTAACCGACTACGGGCGCAAGACCACGTTATGGGTCAGAATGGTCAAACGCGCATCATCTCGGGTGCGGTGTCTGGAAAACCTGGTTGCCAAACAATATTCGATGGCGGCGTGCCAAATAATGCCAAAGCATAATCCTTCGGCCTGTCAGACATAACCTAGTGATGACCGGTCAAAACGTCTTGGTGAAGCCCTCCCTTGGATGGGCTGTCTGACGGTCTCGGGTGAGGTGTCTGGAAAACCTGGCTGCCAAACAAAATCGGTGACGGCGTGCCAAACAAGGCCAAACAATAATCCGTGTGGGCGTGTCAGACAAGACCTAGTGATGGCCGGACTCCCTTTCATGAGACACTGATTGGTGCCGACTAGACTCCCTTGGATGGGCTGTCTGATGGTCTCGAGTGAGGTGTCTGGAAAACCTGGTTGCCAAACAAAATCGGTGACGGCGTGCCAAACAACGCCAAACAATAATCCGGGTCCGGCGTGTCAGACAAGACCCAGTGATGGCCGGACTCCCTTTCATGAGACAATGATTATGTCCCCACAGGCGGGGGGGGKGGGKTCTGGGKTCTGGGTTCTGCTCGAATGTTAACACGTGACCAACATGGGGGTGTGCAGGGTGGGCTGCATGGGCTGGATAGTACTTGGGTGCCACGAAACTTATGAACTCGTCACATATTCCCAAATCATGGTCAGGATCTGATTAATCAGATTTGGTCAGATATTCCCACGTTCTTTTGTTGATAACAACTATCTCATATGGGCTGGCATCT
>BCIL01000031.1:0-45400 GCA_001599955.1 Cystobasidium pallidum | reverse complement strand
CTCTTCGACAGGATCAACAACTCAGACCGTTAAAGCTGGTGCGCGTCAATGGTGGATGGCAGAAGCATTAGATTAGGTTTAGATTTAGTTAGTGTGTTCTGGAGATGTTGCGTTTCTCTCGGCGAACAACTGCTTTCGGGAGTTCCGCTTTCTCCTCTAGCGTTTCGTYAGTCGCTCTCCGGAGTTTCGCTTTAGAGAGGGGATTGTGATGAACTATATGTACTTCCGTTAGCGATCGACCTTCGTTGTTTTCGCTCGAACTCGTTTTAGGCAATATAGTCGCAATATAGTCGCAGAACGCTACAGAAAGAGGGCGGCCAAAGAGTATTCGTGGGCGTTGCCATGGCCTCCATCGTAGCCAGTACTGCTATACCTATGTGCTTCACGCCTAATACAATACTGATCAATCCTCGGTAACCAACAATATGCAGTCCTGTCGGTTGCTTTCTCGCTATCGCAATCGCGTCCAGCCGAGGATACCCGTGGCCACCGTGGCTGCAAGCACGAGCGGCGGCAGGAGGACGCTGCAGGGCTGGGGAAGATTGGCAGCATTCGATGCCATGCCACGGCACAGTGTTCCATCAAGATGGGTGCCCGGCGATCCGGTCTTGTTCGATAGCGAGACTCGAGCGCTCAGACAGCCGCTGGCAGCGATGAAGCATGCAGAGCAGAAGGACAAGGCTGCATCGACCAAGGCTCATGTTGCTCGTCACCGGCAGACTAC
The DNA here is from genome assembly GCA_001599955.1 of Cystobasidium pallidum. NCBI lineage: Eukaryota > Fungi > Basidiomycota > Cystobasidiomycetes > Cystobasidiales > Cystobasidiaceae > Cystobasidium > Cystobasidium pallidum. Next base: position 44,676 of record BCIL01000031.1, on the reverse strand, counting down.
TCTGAGTCCATGGGCAAAAGCCGCCTGGCAACCCGGGATGCCCGTCGTCCTTGCAGCTTCCGATGGAAAGCTGTCAACAAGCAGTACCTATACCCTGTCCGAGGAGGACGTCCATCGATGCAAGGTCTACCGCTCGGTCAAGGGCAAGCAGAGGTTTGTCGATGACGAAAAGGAGAATGTCTGCGCAAAGAGGTACGGCACTCGTATGTCGCTTGCTGGAGAAGGGCACCCTAGCTAAAGTTGCACGCAATCAGCTTTCCTTTAGTATCCCACATGGCATCCAATCATAATCCATGCGAGCATGTTCCTTTCGAGACAAGCAATACATACGAAGATCCATCACCTAGGTATGCTCACGTTTATACAGAAAACCGGGCTAAATTGGTATGCTGAACTTACGGTGTTCGCAGATCGCTGTCACGTGCCGAGAACAGCAGGAAAGGCTATTGCATGCAGGATGGCAACCCATCTTCCGCCGGAGCGGTGGTCAGCGACTCCAGCCATCTTGACCCGGACTCTTCTATAGAATTCATTGGTCAACAGAGATCCAGTCCTCATAGCCGGGCACTTCGACGTCTCGCCCTTGCTCAAGCGAACCTCCTGGAAATCGATAGGCTTGGTTCGAGTACAGATAACAATACCAGCATCCCGTTTGGTTCGAATGTCTCCTGCAGCATGTCTCTTAGCAGCCGGCCTACGCCTGCCGCCTACAAGCGCCGACGCATACCGTTTATGAAAACTTTGTCACCTTCCGAGCGGTCGTATGGCACTGCGAGCACTCCAGAAGATACGGGCAGAGAGAAGCGCCCCACTTCTGCGGCGGTGGATTGGGATGATCCCGTCCTCAATCCTGCCGTACGGGACCATACAAAGCCCGACCTTCGGTCCGACAGTAGTGATTTGCCTGAACTCCCATATATGGGTGCATACCAAAGCACCTCGACCTTGCAGCCTTCTATGACTACAGGCTTAAACCCGGACCATACGACCAAGGTGAACAAAAAGGCGGTGCAAGCATCCGCCTCGGCCTCGTCCAGCCGTCGGAACGCGGATCCAGTGAAAGTAAAAAAGCTTCGTGCCGCAGGACGACAGCATATACGCGAAGAGAAAGAAGCTCGTACGTTGAAGAAACAAGCCGAGCAAGAAGAACTGAGGAATAAGTACCGCATACTCAGCTATGATACCACGACCGCCGTCTCCCCTAAAGTATGGTATTATCGAGGTTTAGCATCTGGAGAAATCAAGTTTATGGGTTGCGATACCAAGGCAGGCTTCTCTGCCGACCAGTCGAGACCGTTGAAGAGTGTTCTTGCTGATTTGAAGGGGTACGTTAACAGTATTGGACATGGAATATGCATGTAATACTGATTCTCCATACCCTCCCTCTTTACCCGTGCAGACCGCTCGGATGGGACCTGGAGTGGGAACCATACACTTGGAACGCTACCTTCACTGGGAAAGAAGTTGGCAAAGCAGCTCTTCTACAGCTAGGGGACAAAAGTAACATCGTCCTATTCCAGCTGGAGAGAGGAAGCAGTAAGACATTGTATTGATTAACCACACGAGCGGAATACTCTTGCAGCTGACGCATGCTATCTCTCCTCAGCCGTTCCAGACTGCCTCCTAGAAATTCTCGAAGATCCGAGCATTGTGAAGCTTGGCGTGCAGATCAAGGGTTTGTTGCCCTTTCCCCTCCGATTTTGAGCAAATTCTCCCGACTGAATCACCTAAGTCCCTATGTATAGGCGATGCTCGCAAGATTAGCCGTGATTATCGCTGGCCGTCAGGTGCTCCAATCCTTCCTAGAGGACTGCTGGACTTGTCCGATCTGGCTCGACATGTACACCCAGCTGACTTGCGGCACCGAGGGTATGGATTAATCAGTCTACAAAATCTTGTAGCTATTTATCTGGAAGCTTACCTGGTGAGGTGTAAAAGCGTGTTGAAATTAAGCTGTCAGTGAGCGTGCATACTAATGGGGTATGATGTACAGGACAAGGGCGAAGTCCGCACATCCAGGTGGGAAAATCAGCAACTGAATGCAAACCAGCGCAAATGTAAGTCACAAATTCCAAGGAGACTCTCATCCTCAACCTAAGACCCTCCTCTCCAGATGCAGCAAACGACATCTTTGCATCGGTCCAGCTTTACCAACGCATCATCGGATATGCCGAATTAGATAATCAGGAAATCGACCTCGAATCCCTCCTTTACGACTCCGTACCTAGTCAAGGTCAAACTCTCGCTGGGAGTTTCAAACCTAGAAAAGCCAAGCCATCGCGTAAGCTATCGAAGCCAGACGGCGAAGCGATTGCAGGAGAGATCAACACCAAGTTGACGCCTCGCCTACAAGAAGCCTGGTAAGTAAAACTACGCAATGAGGTTTCAGTCAGGCCCAATTAGTCATTAATCGGCTGTGTATTATTCCGAAACAGGGAGAGATGGTGGGTAGACAAACTGGATAGGGAGCAGGTCGCTGAGGAAATGAATGTGAAGCCTGCCACCGTTGTCGGCTACATTATCAAAGCCTTGACTACCGATTCAGACCTTCCTTACGACGCGCAGCGACTGCGTGACCTGATCAAGGACGCACGCGTCCGGAACGACCAAATGGCTGCCCTGCAGGAATTGCTGGTGTTAGAGGAAGAGGCACCTGCGTTTCCGGAAAAGGAAAAAGTATAATACCCATCGACATGCGTCTTTGTTCGTACTGTTGATATAAAACATTCAGTTCAACTCAGAAGAAGAGGGCTCGCGAACGTTGCTGGCATCTTCGCTTGCATCTCCAGAACCGACGCGGCTGACCTTTCCGGTCGCCCCCTTAAGAAACTCCCCAGATTATATGGAACAGGATGATGTCCCTGTTGTTTGGTCTTTCTTGTTCCTTTGGTCGACGGCACAACCCTATTACAACACCGATATGTACACGAGTGGCCAAAGACTTGAGAATATACTACGTTGATCTAATTCGTGTGACACAAGCAGGAAGACCGGGTGCCATCCACCACTCAGTTCAACATGATACTATATGGCCCCAAGCTAGAGGGCGAACTAGTGAACAACGCTAACTACTATGAGATCACCGATGTATTCTTCCCAGTCTGCGCGACCTACAATCTGCCAGTGATTCTAGCACAATTGAATATCGACACATCTAGGACTCTGTGTGCTACAGAGCAGGCTATGACTGTCAATTGTTCCGAGCATCCCATGGTAAGCCTGCTTGCGTGCTTGAATGCTGACGATATAACGGCAGGATCCACGATGCGCTGCGGAACTGTAGGCCAGGATGCTCGCATTTCGACACAGAGGGGTTTCCAAGGCCACTGGCAAGGTGTAGTGGCTTCCCGAATGAAGATCGCCTAGTAGTCCTCATTGTGTCTCAACGCGTGAAAGCTTCATAACCAACGTACCGGAGCTCAGCCTCGAGCGCATACCCAAGTTCGTAAAGCGCAATACTCGGGAAGTAGGAGGCTCAACACTGTGTGACAGATGAGATCAACTGAACGCCACACAAGGAGTGATGACAATGCCAGATTCTCGCATCTGCAATGATGTTTCTCTTGCGCTGAGCGATAGTTTGGGAAAGACTGCTGACTTATTTCTAATTGGTCTAGAAGAGACAGGCACAACTACAACGGGCTTGAAAGGCACAATTACAACCGGCTCTAGATGTTTAGCTATATTTACAGTTTCAATACTGCACAAGGTGTATTGCAAGGTAGATGCGAACAACCATGCGTGCAATGTCACATTGCGCAATCCCCTCTATTCGTCATCGGACACCTGAATAACCCTTTTGTATCTTCCTCGTGGTACACTACCTGTCCGTTCTCCCTGCTGGGTAGTCTGTTGCGTGAGGGCCCTCCGGACCAAGGCCAATTCTCGATGGCCATTCCGAGACATGGCAGCCGCGCCTGCCCTTTCGCGTGCATTCGAACTGCTCTTGGATTGTCGAGCCCCTCCGAGGGATTCGAGGTATTCCTTTCTGACTTTCGGAGAAGAAATGGTTACCAGATCTTCCTCGACATCCTCATCTTCCTCGTCTTCCTCGTCATCCTCGTCTTCCTCGTCTTTCATTCCATGGGCCGCGTCAAGCCCGCTTGTGATGGAAGTCAACGAAGTGGATGGTTGCAGATCCTCCTCATCGCCTGACGTGCTCTGGTCGCAGTCTGAGCTTGACTGGTATGCTGGATTGTTGCAGGTGATATCAAGGGCCTGGCGTGCCCGACTTTTGCTATCTGCGTTCGCATGCTGGCGTTCCTCTCGTCTCGCTCGTGACACTTCCCGATCCGTTTCTTGTGCTTCCTCATCGTCGTCTAAGAACTCTTCATCATCGCTTGTACCCATGCGTGCACTCGAACTGCTCTTGGATTGTCGAGCCCGTTCTTCGACGAATCCCTCCCTGACTTTCCGAGAAGAGATGATTGGCATATCATCCTCGTCATCCGAGTCATGCAGGTACTGGTTCCGCCCGCGTTTCACATTCGGCCTGTTCGTTTCGTCCCAGTTTTCTTCGTCCTCGTCGCCTGTAGCATCCCCGGTTGAGTTGCTGGCATCCGAGTCATCGGAGTTGCCTACCTCTTCGCCTTCATCGGTAGTGTTGACATAGCTCGATCTATCATTCTCGCTGTTATCGTCGTCGTTTATAAAACTGAGCTGTGATTCTTCGCCTGTTCCTCTGGGTGGCGATGTGGCAGTCTCGACCAGATCATCCCCGTTGGCATCGAATTCGGAATCAGAGTCATAGACCGCCCCACTTGGATGATGTCAGCTTAAAAAGTCCCTTCCGTTGTCGGGTTGCAGCTTACCAGTGCTGGCAGGTCCCATCTTCAATCTCCCAATTACAATCAACACATCGACGAACGCCATCTTCTGCATCTCTTATACCATGTCGCAATACGTCCCTACTCCGGTTGACTGTCGCATTCTGTCGTGGGCGTTCCGTTCTGCTCAGGAGAAGCTCCCGTCTCACACTGGCGATAGCGCGATCCTCAGCCTCTCGCAAGCGCGTCTCTTCCGACACCCCGTCACTCCTGACCCTGCCATGCCGTCGTCCGGTGATCCTGTCTGCCCTCCGTCGGGCATCACGTGAATGGATGAGATCATCAAGATTCCTTCGCCGGGTACGATCATTTGTACGCAGATGTTCGGTTTCGTGCCGACGCCGAAGGCCGTTAGCACCCGACAACCGCGATGGCCCGGGTGCGCTGTAGTCTAATGGTCCTGGAGCCACTTCCGAACCCAGTGGGCCAAGTGCTCTGCCTTCCTGCTCGGGCGAGTGAGGTTCTGGGGCGGGCGGTTCAGCTCGCCGGGCGTGAGGTTGCGGTCGAGCGAGGTTTCCGGAAGGATGTACTGGATCTTCTGATTCGGAAACACTGTCACGAGAATCGCCAGAATCTATCGAATCGTGATCAGAGTCATGTTGCAAATCCCGTTCGCGATAGTCATTTCTACTGAAGTCTGCTTGATCGGCATGATAACCGCCATTTCGGCCCGGGAGCTGACCTGAGTGACTACGTGGTACAGAGTCGCCGGTAGGCCTACAGAAGGTTTAGTTAGCTCTTGGTATGGATGAGCAGGGTTTGGTGTTACTGCTTACTTGGCTGCTCTGGGAAATATGCCTCCCCAAGTGTGATCGACGATGTTGCTACGCTCGCGCTCGGTTTCTATGGACTGCGCTCGACGTCCCGTCGTCTGAGCGGCCAACAAGTCCGTAATTCCTCGTAAGGCGAAGACCGGGAATGGCGGGAGGGAAATGTAGCTCCTGCACTGCGGACAAACTAGGTTCTTACGGCTGGGGTGCTCTAACGCGGGAACTCTCGCAGGTCGTCCTGGTGTTGAATGTTCTTGGGCAGAGTGCTCTGAGCTCGCAGTGCCGTTCAAAGCAGAACCACTCGCGATGGAAGGGTTGACATTAGTCGGCAGCGTCTCAGGCTCTGGAGCTTGGCCAGTGACGCGAAGAGACGCAGATGCAGCCTGATTAGCACCAACTTGCTCGCCCCTAGTGGTTTGAATACGTAATCCGCCACGGACCACTACGGGCGAAGAAGACACATCGCTTGCGGAATCGTCGTCGAACGGATCATCGGTATTGTAGTCATTTTCCACAGGAAAAGCTTCTTCGGAATAGAGATGCTGGATTCGCCGTTCCATAGCATTTCGCGGTCTTGTCATAAGTCTGCCCCGTCTCGCAACGGTCCAGGAAGAAGTCTGGCCTCTAAGTAAATGCGGGACAACCCGATGATCCGGGTCTGCGGGGGCTTCCGACACAGAGCCGTTCTCGCTGGAATTGGCAGAGCTGTCGAAGGGATCGCCGTGATCATCGTCTTCGGGTAGGCGATGGAACCAATTCCATAAATCGTCTTGACAGAAAACGTGACCGCAAGTCAGACTGGTGGGAACAGCGCGTTAGACGTGGCCCATGATTAGAGTAAACAGACAGGTCTACTCACGCCATGGGATGGTGCAATGCATCCAGGCAGATATTGCAGGTGAGATTTTCGCGGACTTTATGTAGCAGAGACTTGTGGCGTTCTAAGGTCTGGCGGTAGGGGTGCAGCTTAGTTTATGTCGGAAGGAGATACGCTTCACAGCTCACCGTGTCAGCTTCCGAGAAGTCTGCTTTGAGCTTAGCAACGGTTTCTCGGAGTGCAAGAGCCTCCTGTCGAAGTGCAAAGCTCTCTGCTTCGTCTTCAGCACGACCTTTGCCTTTCTCCGCTCGCGTAGTCTCGCGCGGTGGTACAGATGATGCGTCAACCCTACCTCGGATTTCAGTTTTCACGGGAGTAGGTTCCGACCTTGCGTTGGTCTCCTCGTTCTCTTGTTTTAGGTCTTCAGGCTCGCCACTGTCTGAAAGCGCTGATATGGTAGAAGTGACTGAAGGCGCCGTCTCACCGCAATGATTCTCCTCAGGCTGCACACCGACGTTCTCGCTCAAGTGCTTCTCCAGGTCCTTGCTCTTTAGCGTCTCCTCTGGCTCTGCACCATCGCGAATTGCTTGCTTTGCCTCCTGTGTTGGGTGGTGGCGTTTGTAGGGGCTCGAAGTGGGGACAACAGTGGGCGTGTCTGAAGCAGGCGGTGAAGTAGATACGGTGTCCGCTGATGTGGTGGACTCGAGCCGTCGTTTCTTCGCTGCTGAAGCTGCTGGGACTTTACCTACGCTTGCTGGCATCGAGCTAGATGCATTCGCGGCCTCATCGTCGCTCTCTTGTTCGACACGCTTTCGACGTCGCAAGTTAGTCATGGGGTACTCCAACGGCCTTGCACGAAGGTTGTACGATGTCCTCGTCGACTCCACTGCGGTACTGCTGAGCGCGCGCAATGCTCTCTTGGCAACGGTTTGCCGGATTGCAGGAGCCTCCTGGCGAAGCTCTGCTTCGTCTCCGGCACGACCTTTGCCTTTCTCCGCTCGCGTAGTCTCGCGCGGTGGTACAGGTGATGCGTCAACCCTACCTCGGATTTCAGTTTTCACGGCAGTAGGTTCGGACCTTGTGTTGGTCTCCTCTTTCTCTTGGGTTTGCAGGTCTTCGGGCTCGCCACCGTTTGAACGCGCTGACAAGGTAGAAGTGGCTGAAGACGCCGTCTCACCGCAATGCTTTTCCTCAGGCTGCACACCGACGTTCTCGCTCAACTGAATCTCCAAGTCCTCACTCTTTGGCGTCTCCTCTAGCTTTGCGCCGTCGCAAATTGCTTGCTCTGCCTCCTGTGTGCTGTGATCGCGTTTATAGGGGCTCGGGGTGGCGACACCAGTGGCTGCAGTCGAAGCAGGTGCTGGAGTACATACAGCGTCCGCTGATGTGGTTGAGTCGAGCCGTCGTTTCTTTGCTGCTGAAGCTGCTGGAACTGTACCTACGCTTGTTGGCATTGAGCTACATGGCTTCGCACCCTCATCGTCGCTCTCCTGTTCGACACGCTTCCGACGTCGCAGGTTAGCCATCGAATAATCCAACTGTCTTACACGATAGTAGTACGGTGTGTCGTTGATGCGGTTGTAGTACTGCTGAGGATGTGCAATGCTCTTTGAGCTCGGGTATGGTAGGCTGCAAACCTGAGCGACGCAAGGAGGTGGCGAAGGAGCATTGTTGGCCATATCACGCCCAAAACCCGATCTGGCCAGAGTGTCTCGGCAGGAGTCTACCCCCTGTATCGATTGCTGCGGTCTATACTACAACCATACGTCTGCATAATGCGTTGGGTTGCCCATACTGTTCGCCAGGCGCGGGAAGATAAAGTCTCGAACCTGGATGCACCGCCGCCAAATCTAAGCTGTTCACCCTCCCACCCCCTTCTCTCGTGTTGCTGCATGTAGAGCATTTTGATCTAGTGGAGGAAATAAATGTTGCTCTAGGTCCCCCGTCTTTCGAATTCGATAATTTTGTTAGCCAGGGGCAGGGTGGGGAGAAGGGGGGGGGGGGGGGGGGGGGGGGGGCCGCGCCTCTGATCAGCATGCTATTCGGAATAGCTTGACATCCCCAGATGAACTCCCTCCGATTACCACGCCCGCCGGCTCCGGAGGTTGCAGCAATTGAAGTTCTTCTACTCGAAGCGAATTCGTTGCTATCGTGGCTAACATCAGTCAATATACGCGCCTGCTGCTGGAATAGCGCCCCCGCCCGAAGCCTACAGCATGCGTCCAGGAAGTTTTGCATGGTGTCTTCGTTGCGAACTGTTTGGCAGAGCAAAGTTGAGCAATTAGGATTCCCCTTTAAGAGGTATGCCAAGCAGCCTGCCAGGGGGGAAGCCAAAGAGGGATCGTAGATCTAGGCAACAATGGTGTACATGTATTAGCTGTGTAGGCTAGATTGGCATTTGATAGATGACTTACAACATCGCTCGCTAGAACCAATCCAAGCGGCTGCGAAAGTGCTAAAGCCATGGGGTTTGACCAATCCAGCCTTTTGACGGAAACTGCATCGCTATCTTCAAGGATTCCAGTATCTATAGATCATGACGCCGGGTCACGCGCTATCCATATACATGTTTGCGGACTCACTGGTATCCAAGTTGCTTTGTAGCCTGTTCAGGACAGCATCGTGAAAATCGGATGCCATCAGGGTACCACCTGTCCCCTTTTGAAGCTGATGTATCAAAACCGCCAGCATGCCAGCCCCTGATCCCAGTTCAAGCACATGCTTGCTCCTTACTAGACCGGGGTCCGCGATCAAGTGATTCCCCAAGTGTAGGGCGGCCGGCCACGTACGAAGACCCGTTGTACCTGTTTTGGGACTCATAGGTGAGCTTTCGGCCCTCCTTACCCAACGGGCTTTTATACGTACCTCCCGAAATTGAAGCTTCATCTTCCTCAGTCAAAATAGTCCTTACTAGATCAGAGTTGCCCAATGAAGAGTGATGAAAGCGCCTTATGTACGTTGCGCTAGAAGTGTCAATCAGCTTTAACCCCGGTGCCTTATCTTCTGTCTCGCGCACTCGGCTGAAGTAGCGGGCACTGCCATAAGGTTGCTAAGGTAGAACATCAAACCCTCGTGAACTTCGAGCTGTATCACCCGCGTCAGACATGCCCGTGTCGCACCTCCTTGCTGACTGCTTACATCCTCATTCGCTGGGGTGGCGATCTCTGCCTCAATCTGGTTGATAATTCGCTTCCAGAAAGCTTTTCGCCATAACGGAGCCCCAATTGCTGAAACGTAATGCTGTCTATTCTCGAGTGCCTCTTCCGGTTCTACGAGATTGCGGACCAACCAGGTTTGTACAGCATTTTGGCAAAGATCAGCAGGAAGAAGAACCTGCCGAACGTTTTCCGGTAATCGCGCGTCATAGTGCTTCTTGAGCGACCACAGATCTGCGAGGGTAGCTTTATCGATGTCTTGATCCATTCTCATCAAGGTCATGCATAGTAGCTAATACAATGGCATAGTATTTGATCGGCAGGAAAGGAAGCCGAAGGGCAAATTTGCTTGCCAGCACGTGCCCATAGGGCTTCAAGCGACTACCGAAGCTGCGCTGGCTTCAGGGTCTAACCGTGAGCTGAGCTGAGTTACTTTCCGCTCCGGAATACGTGGAAGATGTCATGATGGTACATAGTATGGCTTCATGGCCACTGCGGAATCCAGCTAATATGTCAATATGTTACATAGTCGCGGAATAACCGCTTAGACATGACAGCCGGGACACGCCCCAAGCTGATGTACATAAATATCGCAGTCTATGCAAAAATGGTGGTTACACTTTGGACACTGGTATCGGCCAGTCGGACTGGGTGGAGGATGAGCAGGCTGCCCCGGACCACCTGAAACGACTTCGGAAGTATGCGCGGTTGGCGGCGGGCCTGTAGGTTCCACAAACGGAGGAAACGCGACTGAACACCCATAGCAATGTGTAGGGAGCGCATTGGAACTACATAAGAAGCCTAGATTTAGATAACCACTTGCAAGACGGACTGAACAAAAGTATGCTACTCACACACCGCCACTGACTTCCAACCAGTTGCCTATCGGAAACAGGTGTCTATAGCTTCTCGCAAGGTGCGGGCTCGACACGATAGTAAGTCGACAGATTCCGCACTCGGTTGGCACTTCGCATAATTTGGAGTCACATCGGGGACAAACGTAACCGCGTGACTTGTACAGTTTTGAGTGACAGGAGCACAAAGTCGGGTGTTGCGAGTGCGTCAAAAGCGTGGGGAAACCCATAACCATCAGATCTGATCCATTAGATGCACCTCCGGATTTCTGTGCTTTCACTGAAGCAGGGGGAAGAATTGCTTCGAACAGCAAATCCTTGAAGTGGTCCTCATTCAGACACACAGAGAAAGTACCTGAGGGCGATTTAAGCGTGGTACCAATACACAAGCGCGACCGCAACTTACCTCTGGTTTGCTTGCATATTTCGCGGCAAAGACTGACTTCGGCAGACAACCCGATGATAGTTACTCTGACACGGTCTTTCGATAGCGCCTGGATAGTATCGTGCACATTTCCGGGATCGCATGTTGTGAGACTTCCGAAAATGATGATGACCTCCCTCGAACCATGAGTGGGTAGATGGCTGCGCTTGCAGAGTAGTCAGGGTCTGTATCCATGAAACATTAGCAAGCCAATGGAGCTTACGCCAATCCAGATCTCGCCATGTTGAGCGCGTTCTGCAAACTTGGTTCCCCGCTAGCAAGGAGTTTCTTCTTGTTTTGCAATGCTTTGAGGTGCTCAACAGGGTTTCCACCGAGTGGACTGATGCGCTCTGCCATGCCATCCCTCGTGACAATAATGCCAAGTTGCGAAATGGGATTTTGGTCAAAGAACTCGGTGACGAACTCCTGTGCGTATTTCAGAGATAACTCTAGCCTGGAAGGTCGCATATCTCGATCCAGCATCGATTCGGAAAGGTCGATAATCAGAAACAAATGTCTGATGATTCCCCGCTGAACAGCTGCAGTATCGCGCAGGATACGCCTCCGCTTGTTCGAAGTCAGAAAGGCAGCGACTGCTCCTTCGAGAGAGCCGTGTACATCTTCGGTAAGAATGTCCCATGATCTGGCATACTCTTCCTCCCAGCTCAGCTTGAGCTTGTTGCTCTTCTTGCGGTTTTCGCGACCTTCCCCCTCGAATTCGTCGTCGTCTCCACCTTCTCCGTCCGCCTCGTCGATGTTTGCATATTCTTCTCCTTCATCTCCATCTTCGTCACCGGCTATGCGAGGTGGGCCTTTGCCCTTCTCTGCTGCCGAGAAACGGACTGACCGACGACCGCCAGCTTGACCCAGACGATCGTTGGCTACCACGGCACTGTTGCCTCCGGCTTCATCTTCGTCGTCGCTGTCCACGACACGAGGCCGCATGCCTGCAGCTTTTCGGTATTGAAGCCAACGACGGTAACCGACCTGGTGGCCAGCGAGGCGTGATCGACGACGTTTACAGCGGCCAGTATACGATAGCAATACTTCGGTTGCTTTTGTATGGGAGATGCGGATACCAAGGCTATTTGTTTACTGCATTATACATTACTATATTCCGGCACGCGGCACGTCCTTGTCAGAAGGTATCTGTCTCGGCACTAAAGAAGCGGCCGTAGGTGATTATAGTACCGTACACTAGCACACCACCCGCTATCGACATGTATGCCGCTATCGCATGGAGTACACCTGCGTGTGCTAGTACTAGAGGGAGTGCGACACCGGTGACTACAAACATGCTTGTCAGGAAATGTCCGAAGTCGACACCCCCGCTTGAATAGTCGGCACTGAAGTCATCGGCCCCAGAACAGCGAGCACACATAGAGTTTGGTGCAGGTGCGAGCACAAAGATTGCAGCTAGGTAATGAGATGTGGGGTTAGTGTACGGTCAGGCTTTTTTTGGCAGCGTTGCCGGGATTGCCATATCCGTTTGCTACGAGAGGCGGTACTGATGGGACTTACCGACGAACAAAGGCATCCAATTGCCAAAGAGAGCACATGACAGAATCACCAGAAGAAACCCAAGAGCCAAGACGAAAGAGAGACTGTATTTGATTGCTTCAGGTCATTCCAGTACGCAATAGGGGTATCCACTCGCATCGGCTTACAGGATGATGCCTTGTTGGGCATTAAATCGCAAGAGGGACCTCATCGTGCAAGCAAGAAGAGAGTCTGACGCAACTGTAGACGGGCTAAGTTGGAGTGGTGGCTTGAGAGGGAGGGTTCGTTCGAGTCAAGCCAGCGGTCCGCTATACCAAAGCTAAATGCCAGTTCCGCCACAAGGCAAAGAATCTAAGTACACGGTGTGCAGAGACGTGGCACACAGCATGGCCGGGAAGACGCAGAATAGGATGTGAAGAGTCCGAGGCACCAGTCGATCCAAACGGGATGATTGTCTGAAGCCAGCCGGTAAAGCCCAAAGGCCTAGCCACGTGCCTGTCACGCAAATGCACAAGGTGGCCTGAAGGCTTCCAATTGTCGGACTGCAAGGCACAATGCCTGAGGATGAGGAAACCTGGGCATAGAGGCAAGTCAAGGTGGGATGCCCATCCTCGCCGTAGGTCTCCTGACGCGTTTGATGCCGGTCTCGATCATCCTCGGCGTTGCGATATGGTCTCTCCTCCCTATGCGAATTACAGAACGCATGCTTGCTCCGACCTGCAAGCCGAGACCGCGCGGTAGAGCGTCGTCGAGGAGAAGAGAGGATGGCCGGAATGTCGAGGAAATTCCTATACGTAGAAGTGCCGTCGTTCAAGCGCGGTCGGTCTGCAGTCCGCTCGAGAGCCAGAGACACATGTGTAACGGACACTGCTAAACTACATGCAGCGAACACCGGCGGACATGTACATGCTGAGCATAGCCGGGCGTCAGAGGGGATAGGCTCGATAGCTTCATCTGGTCCATCTCTAAAGGACAAAGAACGCGGAATCGGCATAGACCCCCCTCGAGGCTTGGAGCTGGAACCGGGCAGCCCACCATTAACCACCGCCCAAGCAACCTCGGTCCCGAGTCCTTCAAGCAGTCTGCCTGCAGCATCCGTTGCAACCAGTCAGAATGCTGGTCCTTCGACGATTTCTACACCCTCAGCCGCCTCGGAAGGACTAACGCTTTCAGCGTCCGCTATACATCCCACACACAGTCTGACCTCCAGCACTTTCCTACAACCAGACTCTCCTGCAATAGCCAGGCCTTCAGGTCGGCAGAAGAACAAAACAACGACACGGAAACGAAAGAAGCGGGTCATCGTAGAGTCCGACACCTCTAATCCAGAAAAGCCATCCTCGGCACAGCATTCTCCTGTTCACCAAGCGGGACCTGTTCAGACAACCATCGCGCCTATTTCTTTATCGGGCCCGGCAAACAGCGCCTCTCCATTGGGGTCGTCTTCAAAAAATGTTACTGGCATCAGGGAGCCCGAGTACACGTCGTTAGGCATTGAAGAGGAAATCAGCAAGATATTGGGAAGAACACTATTCGGACAGGACTATGCTTACACTGTGAAGCTGAAAGGGGGACAAAGAGCACTGGTGAGCAACCACCCGTCCATTACCTCATGTATGTGAAACATGTCAATGTACTAATGCCAAACATGCCTTAGGTGCCGGAAAGTGCTTTGCACGAATATCAAGACCTTCTGGACGATTGGCAGGCTCTCTGCAAAGACGGGTGGCGTGAAGACGGGAAAGTCTACAGTGATTCGGAGTCCGAAGGCGGTACACCCGCAAGCACGAGGAAACAGGCAACTATCGACGAAGCCTACAGTGACGACATGCGTGAGGAGTCCCCGGAACTTGACGAGATAGTTTCAGACGAAGACGTACCTGGGACCGGTTCCGAGGTGACATCCATGCGAGCTGGCACCGGTCGGAGGTCAGTCCGGGGAGCAGCAAAAAGGAGAATAGACTATAGCATGCAGGTGGAGGATGATGAAGCAGACGAGAACTCGTCGGACGGTGCTCTGACTGATACAAGCAGCGAACCCTCCGATACGGACAATAGTTCCGTCAGCTACAAGGCTGGTACGCGCGCCGGTCGGAAGAAGAAAGCTAAGCCAGGTCGAGCTAGCAGTTCAAGCGTGCAAATACTTGACGATTACGACAGTGAGGAATCGGAGGAGTTCATCGAAGGTGGCGTGAAAGAGGAAGAATTGCGCCCTGAGCAAATCCATCAACAAGTAAGGCTAGCGCCAGCATATGCACTGGGAGATCAGATAAACTAACCGGACATCCGTCTATAGACCTGTTCACACTGTAAAGCCTCTTCTGCGAAGACGCTCCTACCCGAGTATATCAAAAAGGCAAAGAGGAAACGGAAGAGCGTTGATGCAGAAGGGGAGTGGGATGCAGCCTCCATCAAGGGATATGGCAGGTGAGTAATACAGGTATCTCCGAAGTCGTGCAGCACTCACTTTCAATGTTACAGCTGGATATGGTGTGATGTATGCTCATCATCGTGGCATTGGAAATGCGTAAGTCAAACCCAATCGATGCCTTCACTACTATTGAGCCTGCCAAATAGTTGCCAGGGCAAACAGCAGCTCATGGGATGCGGATGCGGTTCAAGAAAAGAGTGAATGCGAAATTTGGGCCTGGATCGCACCTCAGTATAAACAAGACACTCAGAATACCTTCGTGCCCAGATTGCTTGAAACCTGAGGGGACGAAATGTAAATTTTGTCTGCAAAGCGAGCCCTTCCATGACATCACGAAAGACCCTGAATTAAAGGACCCGGCCTTTGGACCTCCGGCGGGCCAAGAAGCCCCTTCTTCGGCTGTCACCTCAAAGATCTCATCTCAAACCCAAACTGAAGATGGTGAACCTCTTCAGGGCACAACTGAAGCCAGCGCTCAGGCTCAAGAACATTCTCTACCGGGCAACGTGATTAACGATGCGCGGCCGATGGATGCGGACCTACTCTTTCGTTGCACACAATGCAAACGGGCTGCCCATTACACATGCATCCCTACCAAAGATGCGACGGATGTATGGCAGTACTCCTGGGACTGGCATTGTGACGATTGCAAGACTTGGGGTGCCATCGATGCTGTTCTGGCGTGGCGGCCGCTAGATTGGGACAAAACACAAGAGACAGGCCCAAGTACGCCCCGTGCGGATAGCGTCAAACGAATTGAGCCCGGAAGTCCTGGCAAGCAGCCCATCGCGCCATCCGATATACCAGATCCTAAAGCGCCCTGGTGGAATGCGGAATATCTAGTAAAGTTCAAAGAGACCTCTTTCCGGCATGCTACATGGGTTCCGCACTCCTGGCTCTACTCGGCGTATAGGCAACGCCTACGAAACTTCCTCGTTAATGGTCCGCTGATAGACATAACGCCAGACAACGCCACCCGTGATGGAGAAGAAAACGTGCTAGACGACCATCTCGAGAACTTCAGCCTGTTCCCCATGCCGGACGCATTCGACAAGATACCCCGTGAATGGCTTACACCCGACAGACTTTTAGACGTTCGATTGAAGAGCAAGTCTGGATCAGGTGGTGACCCAAGGGTACTCAACATGAAAAAGTGGATAACAGACGATCCCGCGGACTCTTTTTCCAGGATTTCTGAAATGTACGTCAAGTGGCAAGGCCTTCCGTACGATACAGCTACATGGGAGCAAGGGTTCCCCAAACAGGATGATCCTCAATACTCTGACTTTGTCCGCGCCTACCGAGACTATCTGAAATTTCGGGATGTAGAAATACCAAGACCTAGTCAGAAGGAGCTCGCCATATTAGATCGTGCTCGTCCACCCGGCCAGTTCAAGGAGGTGACTGTCCAACCGGACTTCATAACACTGGGCAAACTGATGGACTTTCAGCTTCTGGGTGTCTCATGGCTCGTAGGCTTGCGGTTGCTAGCAAGTGCCTGAGACCGCGGCTGACTACGGTGGTTCTTTTCAGTATTTCAATTGGTGGATCAAGAAGGGATGTATCTTAGCTGATGAGATGGGGTTAGGCAAGACCGTGCAAGTACGTCGTGGTCACGCTTATTGGGCGATTCACTTGTGGGGCGGATTACCTGATGTTTGTGAATAGATCATTTCCTTCCTATCAATTCTTTTCCGAAGTGAAAACTGCAAGCCATTCCTGGTAGTCGTGAGTAAGAATTCATCTTATTTAGTCGAGCCACACGCCGACAAAGCATTCATTGCAGGTTCCAAACTCGACTCTCGGGAATTGGCAACGCGAGTTCGCTCGCTGGGCGCCTGATGATATGCGTATAGTGCCGTAAGTGATACTCTCAGGGACATACGATCTTTCTTGTCACCTCATCCTACAGAGTGTTTGCGCAACAGGTACTACGGCACACGCGCATCTCGGCGGATCATTGAAGAAGTCAGTCTTTTTCCTTGGCTTCAACCTCAATTTAATGCTTACCACTACTACGCAGTTCGAACTGTTCAGCGAGGGCGCAGTAACTGTCCAGAAACTACGCACTCACGTAGTACTGACAACGTACGAATGCCTCACCAACGATACTGCCCTTTTCAAGCGAGTTCCGCGGTGGGAAGCGCTAGTGGTGGACGAGGCGCAGCGATTGAAGTCCGGACCGAAGAATCTTCTCTGGCGCGCCCTAGAGCAGTTGCGATTTGGTCACACGGTTCTTTTGACGGGTGGGTTGACTGGATGACATACACGTATAATTGGATTCAGCACTGAATACTATTTTTAAGGCACTCCTGTGAACAATAACCTTGATGAACTGTTTAATCTGCTCTACTTCCTCGTAAGATATACAGCGTGTATTGTCCAGCGAGCGTCTACTAAATTTTAATATCCAGGATCCACCGAACTTTCGTAACCTGGACGAGCTGCATACACGATTTGAAACGTTGACACCAGAGCTCGTTGAAGAGTAAGCAGATGCTGATCTTGCTATGTCGTGTTTTACGTCCAAGAAAACTGATACCCCGACTTACAGAGTGCAAGCACTTGCACAGCCTTATTTCCTCAGAAGGACCAAAGAAGCTGTGCTCAATTTGCCCCCCCTGTCTGAGGTCATAGTGCCCTTGAGCATGAGTCCGTTACAAAAGGTAGTTTACAAGTCTGTGCTGGAGAAGAACATGGATGCTCTTAAAGCCATATATGATGATTCAAAAGCCAGAAGCAAGAAAAACACGGCAGGAAAGGTGTAAGTCAGTGGTAGAAAAGGTACTCGCGGAGCGGCTGACGTTGAACATGCAGGACAAACGTGCTTATGGAGCTGAGAAAAACCCTATGTCATCCTTATTTGGTTCGGGAAGAGCTTGAGCACGATGCAGGCCTCGATGGCCAAGCTATCCACAAGAATTTAGTTGAGGCTAGCTCAAAGCTTGCATTCTTGGGTGGGCATCCATCGGACAAATCCTAGGCCGTCCGTACCGTCTGACACGTCTCCTTACAGCCGACTTCCTGCCCAAGCTGAAAGAGCGTGGGCACCGTGTCCTTCTCTTTTCACAGTTTGTCATCGTGCTCAATGTAATCGAGCGATTCCTTGAAGGCATGCGAATGAAGTTTGTACGGTTGGACGGTAACACCAGCCAGGCTGAGCGGCAAAAGCACATAGATGCATACAATGCTCCAGACTCGGAAATCTTCATCTTTATCCTCACCACCAGAGCCGGCGGCGTGGGCATCAATCTGGCGTCTGCAGATACCGTTATCCTTTTCGACGCGGACTTCAACCCGTTCCAAGACCTGCAAGCCATCTCACGCGCACACAGGATTGGACAGACGAGAAAGGTGATGTGCTTTAAGCTGATGGTCAAAGGTACATGCGAAGAAAAGATTATCGAATCAGGAAAGAAGAAGATGGTACTCGAGCAACTGATTGTGGACAGTAAAGATTCGAAGGATTCAAACGAGGACGAAGGCGTGACAAATGTCGAATCGCTTCTGCTTTTTGGGGCTCAGGCCTTGTTCACTGAGGACCCCGACGCAGCTGCCAGCACGGATATCCATTATTCCTCCCGCGACATAGATGAACTGATTGCCAAAACTGAGAACGAAGAGATAAGCGCGGAGGAACAGGAGGCAAAGAAGCAGAGGACGATTGAAGCCAACAAAGCTTTCTCGTATGCTCGAGTGTGGGATAGACAGGTCAGAGAGCAGGAAGAAGAGGCCGACAAGCGGGAGTTGGAAGCTCAAAGAGGATTCTGGAGCAAGATGATAGAGGCGAAAGAAAAAGAGAAGAAGGACGAGGAGCTTGCTCGGGCGTTACAGATGGGGCGGGGACATCGCCGTCGCCAACAAGCAGTACGTTCAGCCATATGCAAGTGGACAAACACACTCACCCTATATTGGATTGCGTCTCACAGAACTACAACTCATTTGGAGGGATCTTGACGTCAAGCCCGGTTACATCCAAGTCCGGCAACTTGGAAGCATCAGACAGTGAAGATGAAGATCATGACTCATATCTGTTATCAGAAGACTCAGACGCGGAAAGCTCAATTCCGGCGGCGCTAGATCCGGAAGCTATCTCAGGTTTAGATTCGCCTGCGAAAAAGAAAGCGAAGCCGGCTCAACCACCGATATCTCATGCTGAGCCTCCTGCGCTCCTCTATGCCGATCCGCTTCCTATAAACATCGCGCCGAATCAGCCTCCACACGTGAGGTATGAGATAGCCCGCAGTCCTACCCCACCTGATATTACTGAAAAGAGAACGGTATTGATGTGAGCGCCTTGCTGCCTGCCTTCCTTCATTCCCTTTGTACTGACCATATGCGGATTGTGAATAACGTTTGCTGGATATGCAGTAAAAATCTGCTGCGAAGAGCGGAATCGATTCGGAATAAGGCTGCGATAGATCTCTTACGACAAGCAGCGAATGCCAAGAGGGGACAGGAGCAAGTTGACCTGTGCAGGCGAGCTGCAGTATTCCTGAGTACCTGACCGATATTTGCCGCGTGTTCGAGCAGCAGCCAAGGCGGCTGCCCCTTTCCAGTAAATTCGGCCTTCATAATGCTTGGATGTATTGGCACTGGGCGGTCGATTGCTGAGACAAATCATTCTATTTCGGCATTTTACATAGGTGCAAGAGTAGACATGCGAGCCAGTTGCTCTCGTCAAGCGGGCATGCAGATTGTCGAATCGGGAAGAGGAGACCTGCCGGGGCCTGGTTAAAGAGCTGAGTGGATTGTGATGTTGTGCAGTACCATACACAGTCCTAGGAGGGCGGTCTCGCGGTGTGCCTAGTTTATCACGGTTTACAGCTGGTGAAGAATACCATTCGATGTCACGGCGGTCTTAGGGTCAATGCGTGCCGGAAGCTGGAAGCCGGAAGATGGGGCTTCGCGTCTTTCGTATCCTCTCTTGACAATTGAAGGACGCTGCTATGCCTTCAAGTCGCTGCAATGGTGCATATACGCTTTTCTCTGCGCCACAGTCCCTAATCGCCGCGTCGCCGGCGGCCGGTTCGCATTATACTCCGCAGGCTGGAGGAGGCGCCGGTATCGCTCAGACCACGTGCCCAGATAGCAGCATGTCCGTCGAGTATCTGCAGAGCCTCCGGAGCGTGCGCGAGACATGCACCCGGGTGTTCGCCCTGGCCGAGAAGAACGAGCTCAAATACTGGGACGTCGACCTGGGCAAGCAGGACCGCATCGTCGAGTTCTGCTGCGAGCTGATAGCCGTGAGCGCGGCCGCAGCGTGTTATCGCGGCGAGAGCGAGAGGGCTGCGAGCTGAACGATCCACGCGGTGTTTCTGCAGCGCGACTTTGGGACGGACTACGACGCGATACCGCCCCAGTGAGCTGCGGAAATCTCTTCACAGCTCGACGCCGCTCGCTTGCAGCTGGTGCTCGCCTGCACGGTGCTGACCATTGGCCCCGATCGACCACCGCGCGCCACCCGGTGCAACTGGAAACAGCGGCCGATGGAGGCACTTTCTGGCCAACGGCAAGGATAGGATACAGCCTCTCATCGACCAGTGGCGCCAGGGCACCGATCCTATCGAGATTGCCCGCCGCCTCATCGACCTGTTCGTGGTTTCGGTCCTGCTGGACGCGGGGGCAGGGCCCGACTGGAAGTATCGCGAAGACGGGGATGAGAATGGCGTGAGTCGTAGGCAAACGCCCATATCGACTGTCATTGACGTCGAAAATAACATCTCCCGCCAGATCGGCAGAAGTGAGGGTCTCGCGGTAGCCTCGCTCGATATGGTCAAACAAGGCCTGTTCAGTGGGATACCCGACTTGCAGCCCTTTAGAGTCGACGGTACGTTTCCTCCACCGTCTTAGTCTTGTAATATAAGTCTAGAACAATCATACCTGCAGCCAAAGGCTTGTCAAAGGTATCGGTCGATGACATCAAGCGGGCCATGCAAGTTTCCGACTCGAACCCCATGGTCGGTATTGAAGGCCGAGCGCAGCTCCTGGTGCGTCTTGGTACCGTTCTGAGCAGTCCCTCCGGGGCCAAGTATTTCGCGCCAAGCGAATCAGACGACGAAGGCTCTGGCTTTCCTCGTCCGGGCAACATGGTCGACTATATCCGAGCGCATCCCTCGGCGATAATTACCCCTTCCCCCACTTCTTTGCCTATATCCGTACCCCTTGAGACGCTCTGGGATGTTCTAATCCACGGTCTTGCTGGAGTCTGGCCTGCCAGCCGAACAAAATTGCACGGCACTGCCCTCGGAGACGTGTGGCCGTGCGAGTCTCTCGGTAAAATGGCCTCTGGAGAGAATGAGGCATTCGTGGCATTTCATAAGCTTACTCAATGGCTTAAGTAAGATGCTCCAGCCTCGTATTGCGGAAAGCTCATGGCTGACTTGCATACTAGCTATTCTCTCATGGAAGTTTTCGAAAAGATCTTGAACTGGAGTTTCACCAATACTGCAAGCACGACAGGCTTACCTGAGTATCGGTAAGCAAGCCTTTTTGGATCCACGTATACCTCCATTAATTTGGTATTGCATCAGCAACGGCGGACTGCTCATCGATTTTGGCCTTCTGAAGATTAGGCCAGCTGTCGTTCTCGCATCCCTCGGTCAGGCGTCCGAGAACAACGTCGACCCTCTCGACCCTCTCGACCTGCCTCCACTGCCCGCTTTCCACTCAGCCATTGTCGAGTTCCGGGCAGTGACAGTTATTATGCTGGATCGCATAGCCGCGGCTGTCAATCAAAAGCTCGGTGCGAATCTAGTCCTGGCGCAGGTGCTCGAGAGTGCAACTTGGAAAGGTGGACGGGAGATCGCTAAGAGAAAGCGAGCTGACGGTGGACCCCCTATCAACGTACTTTTAGATGGCACTGTCTTTTGATCGGGGGAAACATGCGCAACTGTTTGCAGGCGCTTGAGAAATGGGAGATATCCCCTAATTACCTCATCCGAAGTGCTTGCCCCTTCGGGTCTACCGAGATAGTTCATCTTTTTACGTCGCACGTTTCCTAGACTGGTACGAACAAAACTACATACTATCAAGTACTGCTTTCCTTCTTTTGCGCATTTGCCAACACAACCATGCAGCCACCAACGCCGAAATGCCACCTATTCTGAACACGAAGCCGATAGCGTCGTTTGAAGCCGCTGGACCATGGATCTCTGCCCTGTTGAGCAGCAATGTCAATCCGGTCTGCGGCGAGTCCTGCAATGCGCTTTGGTTAGGCGCTCCGGGCGCCATGAAAGCAAACTGGAATGTGCTCGATGAGTACGGGGCACGAGAAAGCTCATTTGCAGTCCAACTCACCACGATTGACGAAATGAAAGACGTCAAGACTATTGATGAGGGCACTGTACAGTTAGTCCAGCTAAATGACTTGGTCTCTTTAGCTACTTACATTGTGGCAAGACGACGAATCTAGGAGAAAACAGAAAAGGTAAACAGCTTGCGTTGCCACCCCGTTTAGACGCAACCCATAGTCACGAATCATACTTACACATTCGCAATGCCGAGTATGGCTCCTGCCTGATCTGCAGTCCTGGCAGAACTCTCCATCGTTCCGAAGTGCAGAAAATCGGCTTCGTCCATGACTGCCCGTTCGCCGTCCTCGTGATTGTACACCTCACCTCCGCTGACAATCCCAGCTTCGAGTATTCTCACAGATTCACGAGGGGCTCCACCGCGATGCCGCCTTCCTCGGTCTGGCGGCGGGCCTTCGTCACCGCCATCTTCACTACTGCCGGCGTAACTGGATCCATCCATAGAGTCCGAATGCCGGATCTGCAATGTTCTGCTTGGATGCGTTACATCTGCGGACGGACGGACACCAGTCGAATTGAGCTCCGGGTCTTGGTAGCCTAGCGAGTATCTGGGATTAGGTGAGGTGGGCATGCTGCCGTCATAACCAGTCGGGTTTGATCGTTCTTGAAGTGCAATGGTGATATCTGCATGGTCCACCTGGCTCGTCAGAGTGTACTCGCTCGACAGCCTATGTCTTCCTGACTTGATCCCCGAAGTTGTGTCCTGCAAGATCTCTTGGCCTAGTAGGGATGTTGGTGCCCAACACGTCACAGCCCCTACAAGAGACTTTGTCAGGTGCTTTGCAAGGCAGAAAAACTCGATTCCCTTACAGCAGAATCCGAGCATTGCGATGACCAGTGTAGCACTCCAAACGCGGCTGACGATGTAGGTTGAAAACATCAGAACTGCGAAGAAAAGATGCGCTATCATCCACAGAAGAGACAGGTCTAGCCAAGGGAACGGAATCGTTGGGAAAAAACGGCTATTGAGTATCTTATCTAATATAGACTCCGACCAAGCCATGCGAGTATTGTTGTAGCTTCTGTCTCTGTCTCCATCATCTGACGTGCGGACCCTGCGAGCATTGGGGCCAGTGTTCGAAGCGAAGACAGTGGGCACCAGAGAGGTGGTAAGGAAGGGCAGAACTACGGAGCACACGAAGGAGAAAACCGCTTGTAGAAACATAGCGCGACTACCAGCCCGTGTTGCTGGATCAGATCCGTGGGAAGCCCCGATTTTGTCGACCGCAGGCTGTTGGATTTCGTATGCAGTCTGGTAAATCTCCGCGACATATGTCGTTGAAAAGAATCTGACAGAAGGATGATGAAGCTGTACTATCAGGTATGGATGGTTAGCAGGATCGCGTTCTACCGGTTACCTACAGGATAGGAAACCATCCCCCCCAAGTGAAAGCTTGCACTTTGCAGATGTCCCAAATTGGCGGAGGTAGGGTTCTGAAAGTTTCCCAAAGCGATCGTAGCGACGAAATAACTATATTATCCGTGAAGGAAAACCTTTGGCTAGGCGATCTTGTTTCCAGGCCATCACTAAGTAAAATTCGCTCCTCTACAGCAAAGATGGTAATGGCATGCGCGAAGACCAAAGTCAGGCTTGCAAACACGGAGAGTATCTTAATTTGAGAGTCCCCTAGGAAAGAGAAGGGACCCAGCAGATCCACATTGCCTATCCAGAAGCCGAGGATGGAGCCCATTCCTGATCTAGAGAACGGTCAAGGAATTGGTACTGTGTTACAGCAAGAATGGGACAGCTTACAGCCGCGCCACCCAGGCATTTGCTTCTTCCTGCTGTGAGACGGGTAGGACATCAACAATCAGAGCCCTGTCTGTGGCTTGAACTCCGTTGATAGCGAAGTCGAGGGCATAGACTGCAAACACGGCCAGCCATATCGTAAGGGTTGAATGCTACCAGGGATCCGCACAGAGGTGTCAGACATTCGCGAAAGGTGCTGCTGTTGTTGCAGTCCCCTTACAGCTTGACTACCGCGGGTCGTGAATACCGAGGCTACTTCGCGAGTGTATCCAAAAACAAGGAGAGAAATTACGCAGATCAGGCAACCAATAACAATGACAGGCCGCCGCCGGCCGAAGCGGGACGTCGAGCGATCTGCAATGGAACCTGCTAGTCGAATCGTCAATCCCGACGGTTAAGACTACTTCATAATTTGAATGTCATCTGACCTATGATGGGTTGCACAATGAGACCTGTTTATGTCAATAACCCGTAAGCCGTCTAGAAACACGTGAATAGTAGTGATGTGCTCGAACTCACCTGACAGCGGCCCAGCTAGGAAAACTGCGCTCATGCCAGCTTTCGATAAGCCTGAGATACACGTGCATCGCGCGGTTCGTAAGCTACGTACTGAACCATTGAGGCCTTTCTTTATGGCATGATGAGCCTTTGCGATTAGGCACCTACCCAAGGAAAGCAGGTATGGAGAGGCATACGCCATCTCGGTACTCCAGACAAGCTGCAAGCCAAACATGGACACCTGAGGGAAGCGTGTTATAGTGTCACATCGAAGCCCAGTGTTTAGTGATTCAGAATGTCGCATGAACCGCGGTAAACGCCCGCGAGAACTCACCGATACGAGCACTTGCTTCAGCCATTTTTGTCGACCTTTGACATGAGAGCGTCTTCCCGTAAGAAAGGTTAGCTATGCGTGAGCATGCATAGAGAAGATATGAGGTGCTCACCCTATGAACTGCAGATGCCCGGCGGCGCCTGCGACTGGCAAGGCTGTTCCTACCATATCGAAGGCCTTGATTCACGTGTAATCTGCGGTGTTGCGCGCTCACGGAACTGTCTCTGAAGCTAGAGCTGGTCGGAGGAGCATGCTGGCTGCGACGCCAAGGACACTAGGGCTGGCGACCTTGCATCGGCCTGTAGTATGCGGAAAAGGCGAATGGCTGTGAGCATCTTACCGACAGCAATCCCGATTGCCTCTCGGTTGGGGACGAGCTTTGTTAACCGATGAATCATATGCAGTCTGCTTGGTAGTTACGAGAACACGAATGCAGCTTTGTCAAGGCCCCGACAGTCACCCCAGTGTACAGACCCGCGTATACTGGCCTGAAAATACCCGAAGGAGCCAAGCGGCCATCTGGGCTGAATCCGTTTGCCTAAACCCGCAGTCGCGTTAATATGCATCCTGGGAAACCGCAGACCAACAGTTTGCGCTGTACATACACGATGGCAAGACAAGCCTAGTTACACCTTGCAGTCGAAGACGCGCCATCAGGCCCAGCAGCACCATAAAAGCGCTCACCCCCCACCCCCCCGTTGCGGTCCCCCTCTCAACGCCATCCCCATTGTGCATACAGGTCGAGGCTCTTCCCGGATCAGCAGCTCAGTAGCCGGTAACTTTAACTCCACCGCTAATCCGATGCCAATCAAAACCGGCTTCGCGGCGGACTCCCTCCGAGAACATTGAACATTGAACTCACTAGGTCTTTATTGCCATCTCCCACCGGACCATAGGTGCTGAGACGGTAAAGCATAGCCCGGAAGAAGGAAGTTCAAGGCGGACATCCGTTTTACCAGTCTGGCCAAATAAGCTGAAACCTTTCCTAATGCTATCAGTAAGCTCTGCCTCTTGAACCCTTCTGCGCATACCAGTGTATTCTGCCAGCCGCCCATGGCCCCTGATAGGTCCGCAACAACAATCAGCCAGTACGGCATGGCTATGACTTTCGGTAGACTGATGTGCTTCACAAGCAATTTGACTTCAGGCAGTCTAGTTGGCGGCGATAGCGACCATTTTTCTGGCCTAGTTCTGGGGAAATCGATGACCTTCCTCCTGTGGTTGAGTGTGTCACCATGCTGTGGTTCTCGTGTCAAGTATCTTGGGACGTCGACTTCGCCAAACCTGTTGTGCCTTCGTGGCCTCGGATGAGGCACACCGGCCGTCTTTTGTGGCGCTGAAGAAGGCGTAGCCGGCGTAAGAAGTGACAACACCAGAACGCTCGGTCTTGATAAGGAAGCGTCAGTTGCGCTGAGTTGGAATATGGCATGTCGGCGGTCCGAAAACCATTTTAGGACTTGATAGCTGTATCGCCAGGCTCGAGCTGGCACAACTTGGCCGGCGATATGCAGATGTCACGAAATGCTAAAGGCCCGCAACGAGAC
Organism: Cystobasidium pallidum; assembly: GCA_001599955.1. Lineage (NCBI taxonomy): Eukaryota > Fungi > Basidiomycota > Cystobasidiomycetes > Cystobasidiales > Cystobasidiaceae > Cystobasidium > Cystobasidium pallidum. The sequence continues at coordinate 18,460 of BCIL01000031.1, read as the reverse complement.
AAACAATGCGCACTCAACGCTTTGGGTCTAGCATTATTCCATGCAACGACAGCCTGTCCTCTCACCTAACACCAGGATAACTAGTCTGGCTACACACGTCAGGGATCGCACCTCATTGCCGCTTTATCGGCCGTTTCTTTTGGACTTGCTGTCCCAACTGTATATGGTTGTCCGACGCCTCCCCATCCCTCTTTTCCCACGCGCTGGCCTTCAACGTACCGCCTATCCAGAGTACTGCGAGGAACATGCCAACAAGCTGTACTGCCCGACCCATCCCGGACGTATTGCGAAGGTCTTCTTCTTTTGCCATTTGCTGACTCTCAAATGCAGCTCGCTTCCGAGCACCTGATGACATGTTGCTTGCTCTCCAAGCTTCTCGAGCTTGCATTCTGTCGAAATGCGAATGGTGTTCGTGATTAGCAGCACTTTGTCGGCCATGCGTATGCGAAGCAAATGGACTTTGCCGGTGATGCTGTTGATATTTCGGATTGTTACGGCGAGTATGGTCCCAGGCATAGTTTGCACGAGACCTTCTTGCCGCCGAGTCGCTTTCATAGGGTCCATAGGGATGACCATGGGTGGCGCCACCTGAACGATGATGGGGATGTGAGGAGATGGACGCATCGTACACTCTACGGGCATCGGCATTCCCAAGTGTAGCATATGCTTCTGATATGGCTTGGAACTTTGCTTCATGACCAGATTTGACGTCTGGATGGTACTGCATTTGCATATACACGGTTAGCAGCATGCAGATCTCGCCGGCATCGGCCAGCGGCTCTCATCTCTGTACTGACCTCTTTGGACAGCTGCAAACGAAGACGAGAAAAGCGTTGTTACTATTGTTTCGCCAAAGTATGCAGCTCCTGCACACGTACCCTGTAGAATTGGGCTTTAATCTGCTGCCGCGTTGCGCTTTTCGGGAGGTCTAGTGTCTCATAATGGTTTGCACCCTTTGCAAGCCGGCGAGCGGTTGCGTGCAGCCGGCGGTAGCTTATGAATGTTATATTTGAGGTTGAGGCCACACCACCGGCAGATGGAAACATGCCGTCGACAGCTTGCCAGGCGCACCGAACAGAAGGAAAGTAAGTACAGAATCGGCCTAGCTATGCTGGCGATCGTCTTCTTTTTGCCACATGGCACGACTTCGAACATGATTTCACCGCTCGGGATAAACACAACAATCTTTAGTCTAAACAACGATATCATGCCCATACTTAGATAGCCCTTTGACAAAACACTTGCAACTGCTCGACGTCAGAGGAATTACAGATCCATGCCGTGTATACCCATATATTTTATGTTTCTAATACCGCTCTTCTCCAGTCACATCACGACACAGCTCTCGCCGCCTGCTCTCGCATACTCGACCTTTACTCTGCCTTTGGAAGTATTGACCTGCGCCAGGTCCATCAAGTTGGTGGAGAGTTCCTTTGCGACTTTGCTATCAACCGCAGTCTGGCCAGGCGCAATCTTGTAAACGGTGATGTAAGCATTATTAGAAGTTGAAGGAATAATCGTGCTGTTGCGTCTGAGGGGCTCCGAAAGCTCAACTGTTCCTTGGGGCGCCCAGATTGCAAGCTTTCCCTCAAATTCCGGGGGCAAATAGAGGTAAGCATTGGCTGTAATGCGATTTTCCAAGTCAAAAAAGGTCACCAGGCTGTAGAATGGACGTTTTCAGCTCACATTCCAGAGAACATATTATTCTCAATGGTCTTCCAGGCAGTCTATGCGGTATTGTCAGCTTTATTTTGCCCTTTTTCGCGTTGGCTAGTATCTCTAGCGGAACGTCATCCTGTCCTCGTGGCGGCAGAGGCGGTCGACCATTGTTTGCCTGCGACGCAGGAGGTGGCCGGAAGTAGAGAGTGACATCAATGTCGTGCTTGGCTGTAGAGGTGAAAAGACATGTAGAAGACACCGCTGTGGTTCCATTGGCCGCCTGGGCGTACGAAATGCTTGAACTCAACTCGATCGAGTATGAACCGACTATATCCTTCGAGTCTGTCGAGACGGTGAGCGGTGCGAGTGCTTTCTGAGCTTCTGGGGGAATGCGCGAGAGATACGAAGATACCTCTGCTTCTAGCAAAGCGACTCCATGTTTGGTTTGCCGCCTTTCGTACTCTTTGCGCTCAGCACTAGGATCTTCTTTCTCTTGTACCCTTTCCCTCTCTTTGCCCTTCTTACGGCTCCACAGAGCGAATGACCCACGGGTTGAGCTAGAGTCACTGCTTGTGCTTGCTCTACCTTGCGATATGGGGGACGTCATACTTTCTCCATGATTTTGCTGGCTAAAGTTAGGCGTAGAAACGGGTTCCGGGTCAGACCGTGCTTCGTAAGGTCTAATGCGAGACGGTCCAACGGTCTCCACATATGATGGGGGTGTCTCAAGACGCGCCCCGTCCTTCATTGTCGAGCAGGTATGTTTGAAGTATCATGCAGAAAGCTGGCTTATACTAAGCTGCTCAGCTTCAGGCAGGTGATCGGACGGGTGCAGCGCCACCCCTAAGGGGTAATCTAATGATCTCTAGATTGCAAAACAGATGCTAACCGCAAAGAATGAAGAAGGCCAATCTGGTACAGGTTCTTTCACCCCACAAGGGAAAAGCGCATCCTCACTTCTTTTTCGGTACTTTCGTACTAGCGGAACCTTTGGGAAGATCGGACTTGACGAAAGGGAGGAAATCGCGTCCGCCCATGTAGGGTCGTAACACTTCAGGGATGACCAGACCCTTTACGGAGGCAGATGGTTAGGCTCTTATGTAGCACTATTCAAGCAGAGTATGGCACTCACCTCCGATGTCTGGTAGTTCTCAACAATGCAGCACAAGGCTCTTTCAGTAGCGCACAGGGTCCCGTTTAGCATGTGAACATATTTTTTGCGCTCCTGCCCTTTCACGGTCGCACCGCATCTAACCTCCAGGCTTCTGGATTCTAAAAGCGATGCCACGTAAGACTTTGACCCCCATGGTACATGGGAAAAGGGATACGTACGGTAATCCAAGCAATTCGACACGGAAACAAGCTCTTTGTACTCTCCTTGATAAGGGAACCAGGCTTCCAGATCGTGCTTCTTGGCCGCAGCATTGTTCAGTGCTCCAGAAACAATGGCTACTACTTGATAAGGCAAGCCTAAAGACTGGTAGAATTCTTCACTGTAATCACACATGTGCTCGAACATTTCCCATGATTTTTCGGGGTCTGTGACGCAAAACTGAGGAACGGCGTGCCTTAATGTGGGGTCAAGTTCGAAAAAGGTTGAATAGACATACTTGCTCAATTTTCTCGAACTGGTGAATACGGAAGATGCCCCAGGTATCACGTCCATGAGATCCTGCTTCTTTTCGGAAACATGTCGAATAGCCGGCATAACTACACATGGATGCGCATTTCCTGGTTCAGCTTCCGGCATTTGCCGCAAGTATAGAATGATAACACTCACCGATAAGGAAGATCCTTCTCGAGTAACCATTCATCTGCATGGAATGCGGACAATGGCTGCTCGCTAGTTGCGATAAGGTACTTCTCGTCATCTTCCTCTCCAGATCCGTCCAGTTTGTACAACGCCTCATCGAACTCGGAAAGTTGGGCGGTTTTTGCCATCATATTGCGCTTCATCATGAAGGGAGTCATGATCTTCTTGTAGCTCTTGGTCCGCAGAAAGTTGAGACCATAATTAATAAGAGCTTGATTCAGATCAACACCGTCGTTGACGAGAAAGAATCCTCTATGTCCCGCTACTTTAGTACCTGGTGAGAGCATAGATCGTCAACATGATGCTCAGGCTTGGATCATGATATTCTTCAGTTTGATAAAATTACCTCTGTCCTGCTCCAGAATATCCAGCTTGTACATCACTTCGTGGTGACTAAAAATGCCCTCTTTCTTTTCGCACTTCGCATTAGGTCCATCCGGATGCCAGGTCTTTATTTGAAGATTGTCATCTTCCGTATGAGACGTTGGAACGCTAGCATGTACGATATTGCCAATGGTTCCCACTTTTTTATCAAGCTCAGCTTCGGCCTTGGCTTTGCTCTCTTTCAGCTGTGCTTCAGCTGCTTCGAGGCTCTTCTTCTGAGCCAGCAAGTCGTCGGCATTCTCTTTAGCCTGTGTGCAGTCAGAAAACGTTTAGCACATGCCAAAATGTTGGCCATAGTGCTTGATTCTGACCTTTTTTTTCTCCGTAATGAGCTTTTGGGTCTTGTTGATCTCCTTTCGCGACATGTCTAGCTCGTATCCGACTGTGGCACGAAATTGCAGGAACATGCGGAATTAGTTTCATGCAGTCTTATTGGGATGATCTACAGGCCAAGAAATACAGGATTCCCCAACACGAGCGCGAGAACTACTCACGCTTGACCCATGCTTGATACATGCCAATGCACTCGTCCACCAGCTCGACACTTGCATTGCGACGGCGCTGGGATTCTCGGATAGCTTCGCTGTTTCCGCCTTTCGCATCAATGAGGTCGAGGATGTCGATACCCATGTTTGAGAGAATGTCAAGCTCAACCTGTTGTGCAGAGCAAGTATCATGGACGGAAGAGGACGCTCGAATCGGCCACTTCGAAAAAACGTGATCGAGGCCCGCGAGAGACGCCGCTGTCGCGCAGCAATCTATGCTCGCGGCATTATGCGAAGTGCTGGCTGAATTTGACATCACGAACTCTACAATACAAGATTAATAGGACTGATTTAAGGGTACTATCCGGCAACTGCCCTCATCGACGCTTTCCCAGTTTGGAAGATAGCACAGACTGAAAAGCTATAGGTCAGAAAATACGGCGTTTGTAAAGAAGCATAGAAAGGATTCACTTACGCGTAAGACACTGACCGCTTTTTCCATCTCTTTGCGCGGTAAAGCAGCGGAAACGAGAATGCGTAGACTTGGAGTACCTTCTACAGCCTCTTGCTTCCAAACCTTTTTGGTCCGTGATATCAGCACGCCGTTATTCATGCAGTCATCAACAATCTCTTGTAACAGGTACTCTTGGTCATAGAAGCCGAGTCCCTTAGTGTTGCGGATATGGACATGTATGAGTGGCGAGATGCTGGAGGACGGCACGTAAATCAGATTGCCCAGCTTGTCGAGTGCGGCCCGCATGATCTGGACATTGTCGTTAAGGGCGGCCAAGGGCAAGTGTCCATTTGTGGATGCCGCTCCAGCCAAATACGAGATACCCTCATTCGCTGCAACTGCTAAAAGCGGCGGGAGGGATGCAGAAAAGACATATGCTGCGGAATTGATGCGTTGATGCGCGATGGTGTTGGCATCACCGGCACAGAAGCCACCGCCTGCACATAGACCGACAGCCAAAGATCCCATCAACACATCAATCTCGTCACCCTGAAAGAAAGTCATGCGTCAGTTGGGACTCGAGCGATGCTGAAACATATAGTTATCCACCGGAATGTTGTATAACTCCGAGACACCGCGGCCAGTGGGGCCAAGGGCTCCGAATGACCATGTCTCGTCCAGCATAAGGCGATACTTGTACTTCTTCTTCAGTTCGACCTGGTGTTGTTTCAATCTTCAGCACAGGTTGCATCGACAGGGTGCACAAATTGAGCTTACTAATCTAGGCAAGTCGGCTATCTGGCCGTCACCTTCAAAGAGACCCTCTGTTACGATGAACTTGCGAGTAAGAGGTGCTTTCATTCTTTTGGCCTCTCTATCCAGAGTTTCCAGAACATCCTGCAAACTGTCCATGTCATTGTGGTCATACCACCTCACGCGAGATCTTGATATTTGTATTCCCTTTTGAATGGCGAAGTTGACACCGCGGTCGGCCACGATGACGTCTCCTCGTTTGGAGAAGGACGGGATAACAGAGCAGACAGTTGTAAAGCCCTGAGGGTATATGATAGCCGCTTCGACACCCAAGAATGCCGCGAGCGCGTTTTCTAGCTCAATATGTACGTCGAAGAAGCCGTAAAAACCAGAGGGTCCGCAACTGCCGACACCGTAACCTCTCAGGCATTCAATAGCTTTCTCCTTGATTCTCTCGCTCTGGGCAAGTCCAGAAAAGTTTGCAGATGCGAGGTTGATCATCGGCTTCTCCTGCAACGCTTTGGGGATGGCATCCTGGTTGCCGGTGCTGACGGCGCGTGAAAGTGCGGCAGGATCGGCGAATGCTTGTGCAACTTTCGGGTGAAGCGATGCCGGCCCAACAACAACGGGCGCGGTTGGGAGCTTCGCAGTGTTGGGGTCTTCGTACATTAAAGGCTCGGGTTGCCATTCTGAAACAAGGTCTTCGATTTCCTGCAGACAACCAGACCGAGCAGTGGAAGCCAAAAAGGACAATGATAGCAATGAGTAAGCAGGTGTATATACGAGGTCAGGCCTCTACGTTGACAAGGTGGCTTGTGGAAACATGGAAGGCTCCCTACCTTCTCTGTGAGCTTTACAAAGTTGGATCGGTCGCCTCGCGTTCTGGACTTGAGCCACGTATAGGCCACGAAGATAACCAGCAAGAGTTCAAGGAAGGTACGAGCTGGATCATTCTGATGACTGCTCTTGATGTATCGCCAGACTACACCGCTGCCGGGCAATGTGCTGATGCGTTTCAGGAATGGATGCGGCGATGATAGTAGGCCGTACAGCGATTCCCAAGTCACCCTATCTGCAGCCAAAGGGGTGACAGGAGCTATAGACGGAGCGGCAAGATTGATAGCCATAGCTGGCTATTGAGCTCAGCTTTCTGATAGATGTCGGGCTAATGCTGTTGTTCGGCGATCAAGTCTTAGCATGAAACGCGCCAGGCGCATCGTAGTGCGAACAGTCGAGCACGTGAACGTGAAGGTTGAATTCAAAGCGTCTGAAGAAGCAATGTCAATAATGCCAGTATAGTTGCAGATTTCGAAGGAGCTAGCGCACATCAACACAACGATTTGATTCTATGACTCAATACGGATTGTAGCGCTGAGATGCGGAACTACTGTTATATCGTCCCGCCTGTGCGCCTCCCCGTCCTCGCCGATTCTCACCATAATTAGACCGATTACTACCTTCACCGTCATGGTCCCGCCTATGACCTCCTCGTCCTCCTCGGTGGGCTCCACGACCGCCACGCGAACTACCGTACGAATTCTGTCCCATCGTAGCCTGCTGGCCGGCAGCCTGGGCTTGGACCTGCTGCATTGCAGCTAAGCCAGGAATGCCAGGGGCAACAGGTACCCGCAACAAGGGATCCAGGCCGGGGATGGAAAGGCCCCCAGAGCTAGCGGCTGCGCCGGTAATAAAGTCAGGGATCCCGTTGGCCGGGCCATAAGCTGGCCCACCCGCGCCACCAGGAAGTCCGTATGAATTGTGCATTGGGTTGTGATGCTGAGGTGGCCCTCGATGGATCCCTGGCAGTGCTCCGGCGAATTCGTCTTCTTCATCCTCTTCTTCCTTGTTGCCGAGCTCTTTGGCCTTTTCTCTTCCTATGTGGAAACGATCATTGAGAATATTGACACCTGGACGGCCCCGACTCCACCAGCGTGTTGTGTGGTCGCTGGAGCCAGTTGCAAGTAGATGTCCAACAGGGTGGAAATCCATTGACCAGACTTGGCCTTCATGGGCAAACTCGACGGTGTCTACCGGACTGGAAACGTCCAAATTCCAGTAATGGAGCGATCCGTTAGACCCACCGCTCACAAGATGGTTGTGATGTACAGGATGCCAAGCTACAGAGCAGGACTCTTGCCCAGTATAGTTTTGAATCATCTTCATCATACGTATGTCGAATATCTTGATAGACTGGTCTCGACTGGCCGACGCAACCATGTTACCGTTAGGCGACCAGCTAACCGTCTGTATGGAGTTTTTGTGGTCATGCAAAGTGCGAAGGTCCGTCCCCGTCCGCGGATCCCAGAACTTGATGAGAGCATTCTTGCTCCCGGACACGAGTAAGCTCTTCGTTGGATGCCACTTGACGCATCGAACATCATATCCGTGTCCAGTAAGCGACCTCTCGATCTCGCGTCTCTCGAAGTCCCAGATCTTTACGGTTCCATCGTCCGATCCAGTCACGAAGCGCAGATCATCGGGTGCCCAAGACACATCCCGGACTGGCTCTTTATGGCCTTCGAATAGCGTAACGTTGTTCATATTCGGTTGAAAATATTTAATGACTCCGCTGGTATCACAGGAAACTAACCAAGACCCGGCACGAGACCACTCGAAGGCTCTTACAGCGCAATCGTGCGCTTGCAGGATAGTCTCAAAATTGAAGGTTAATCCATTCCAGAGGGTAAACTCTCCAGAGGCACTGCCTGTCAGTACCCTTCGCCCATCCGGCGTCCATCGCACCCAGTTGACGGGGGTCCGTATCTTGTTCGTCGAGGTGTGCACGTATTTCGTACAGTAGGAAGTGGAAGTATTGGATTCGTAGGCTTGTGGCGGAAGTAACTGGGTGCGAGATCAGCAACGTTCAGTTGAGCCTAATGCACTTATGTTTGTTTACATCTATAACATAATTTGGCTGAGGCCGCAATGCAGGAACAGCGCCAGGACAGCTCCTGAGGGTTCGCAGCTAGATTGTACTCTGGTGTTAGGAGAGATTACGGGTTTCGAACCTCCTTCATAGCTCACCAGCTTCCACCGCGTTACTGGTCCGAAGTAGTCCACAGTGCGACGGGGCTGTCAGGGAGAAACACGTCTTGTCAGTAAAAGAGGCTCATCCGATATGCCGAGTTTCAGCTACTGACTCTAATGCGAGCTTTTGCTCGCGGGTCGTTTGTTCCTTGTCCAGCCCGAGATTGAGCTTCTAATAATGCAAGTTCGGCTTCGCGCTCTTCTCGAGTCGGTGGCTGCGGTCTATCCAGCACATGCTTCGGAGTCCATCTGTCTACTTGCGAGTGTCAGTAGAGCTTTCGCGCATCAAACTATGCCTCCTTGCACTCACGCGGTAATGCCGCATCGTCTTCCTCCTCCGTTGCTTGTCCATTACCGCTTTCAGTCGCATGGCCTGGAGGATGTGAGGTATCTCCGCGCTCAGGCTGAGCCTCTCCTTCCTCTATCTCGACATCTTCCTCGCCCTCCTCGCGGCTTGCTCTCTCTTTGCCTTTCAGAGACATTGTCTGCTGTAGAGTCGGTTTATGTAATTTGGCGGGAATCAGAGTCTAGGAACAAAGTAGCATGTAGCCTTGGAGCAAGTGTTGGCCGGACACCCAGCTTGGCCGGCTCGACTTCACTTTAATCGACACCTCGCTCGGCAGAAAGTCCTGAAATGGGGAGTTCAGGCTCTAAGAGCGCAGCCAGCGCCGCAAACATTGCGCAGCACACCGCTCGCAACGCTGCGCGAGTTGCGACACCGAGGGGCGAAAGGAAACCGATCAGCGATGCAATGCAAGGATCCGGCAATGCAAGCATAAATGGCAAGCCGGCCGCTGCAAGCAGTGAAACCAAAACCAGAGCCGTTCTGCAGGATGCGAGTGACCCATCGGCTCCAGGGCCTGATTTGCTTAGCCGGAATCTGGCGAGCTTAGGGCAGGCAACTGCGCAGAAGCACAACTCGTCCCGCTTCACGCCGGTGCGGCCCATCTCCAGTCTGCATCAGGGACTCTCCGACGCACAGCTGACGATCACCACAATTATGTGACAGGACACAAGAGCCTCTAGATTGCTACAGCGTCGCGCTGAGCTTGAAGAGACGGAAGGAGCTTCTGCCGCCACCGTTTCATCCAGTCTTCGCAACAGGTTGACGGTAGCCTCTTTCGTGACACTGCTTGATGCTCGCAAAGAGGTCAAATCTGCTCAGGAATACAGAAGATTGTGTGAAGACTTTCATTGCGATACAGACGTTATCGACGACTTATGCCGCCACATCACAAGTCCGAGCATCAGCCTCATCCGAAACGCAGAGCAGGAGAAGAAGAATGAGTATCTGGTGAGTTCTGTTACCTCCTCCACCATGTGCAAGCATTGTAACGCATTGCATTCCGCAGGCACGATGGGTAGATCCTGTGCCCATTCACGAGCAAATACGAGGATGATCCGATAGCCCGGACATGTAGCATGTTTTCTGTAGAATCGGGAACATAGGGAATAACCGCAAGACTTTCGAAGATCTTCAGTTTATTGAAATACAGGATTATTGCAAGTCTATCGTTTTCTCGTTGTCTAACCCACTCGTGCACTTTTCCCCGAGATAGACAACTTCGTTGCTGTTGGGGATGATCCGATTGCCCTTCTCGTCCATACTAGCATTATCGTCCGCGTCTTCAGCCAACACGCCGCCCAGCTTGTCCGTAAGAGCCCAGTAGCGCAGACTGCAGTCAAGAGTCTGGCTTTGCAGAAGAGCTTTGACAAGTTTCCTGTCGTAGCGGTCGTGGAGCGTACGGCGCATGCTGCGAACCAGGAAGTTCTCCATCAGGGGAAGAGGCCAGTCGTCTGGTATAGACGTCAGTATTTCTTTGGCTGAAATGCGGATCGCTTGCGTCTCAATCACATGTGCTGTACGCTTTTGATCGCGTAGAGATGCTGTGACGGGGGAGCACTGCTGGAGTTGTATCTTGATGAGCTTGTTCAGGAGATTTCTTCGCTTTTCTTCCTTTTGCATTGAAGAGAGATATGCGTTTACGTGTCTGGACTGCCTGCGCCTCCCATCTTTGCGATACAAGGCGCTTGGATGAGGCGAAATCTGGAGGACCTGTACAATCTCCCTTACATTTCTTGCCGACAATATATCCCCATTCCCAGCATGCGTGCAGTATGCTTCGGCCGAAGCTAAGTCTTTGAGGTCATTTGCAAGTATTGATAGAACTTGCTCATGCTTCGAAAGACGTCCTGCCAGCAGAGCCTGTTCAAAAAGAAGGTCTGGCATGCGGTTCAATCGATTCTGAACCATCGGTGCATCATAGAGCAAGCTTCCGTGAAGCAAGAGTATCAGCTTTGCTCGAATAGCTGTGCTCTCTGATTGTTGAGCGTTTGACAGAATGAACGAAACTATCGACACTTCGGATGTATTGACGTTCATTGCATATTCCATACGGGCCCTCTTTAGTTCGGATGTGAGACTAGTGGTCTCAAACAAAAGGGCCAAACGATCCAAATATTGGCCGATCAATTGTTCGTGTAGCATTGGACTCTGCAAAATGGCATGGGTAAGCAGGGGCAGTGCAGGATCACGATTATTGCGTCCCGGTACGTACGACTTCACGCTTAGTGTATACCGACGTCTCTAAATACGATTCGGCAGCAGCGGGGTTGATTGCCTGCAATTCTGACAGGCAACTCTCCACGTCGATCTCCACGCCTTGCCTAGGCCGCGTCAGAATCTTACGAAACGGCACAGCAGACTTGTTAGTATGTACAATGCGTTCGAATAGACCGCACGTACTCGTAGCCCTAGCTGACGGTCTCTGCCGATCAGCCACAATCCGTACTTTGTAACGAGTTCTGTATCCGTGGAGCTCTCAAGCAAGCCGAAGATCTTCTGTAGACCGTCCTCGAATGAAGGATCCTCTCGTTTTCCTTCAACGAGCCTGGGAGACCCCCTTAAAATCAGTGTCGATTAAGCCAAAGCATACGAAATACTTGACGTACTCAGTCCAGATTTTCAATGTCTCTGCGAGTCGATGTCGCAGCAGTAGCATCTGCGACAGATTCCAGTGTAAAGATTGCTCTTCCAGAAGAGCTGCCAACTCATCTACGTCGCATGCATGGGCTTGGTGCTGCAGTATATCAGAAACTAGGGCTTTAGACTTTCCTTGCCTTAGATATAGCTTGATTAAAGTTGTATCAACCAGCTGAGTCAAATATTAGATATATCAGATAGTAGCGAGCATATGCTTTTTGGCAGGAGCTCACACAATCCAGGTCCATCTCTAAGGTCTCACTTGCACCTGAGAAGCCCATCAGCTCTAGCCCTTTACTTCTTCGTTCATTCCGCCAGCTTGCCAAAAAGCTTTGTAGCATTTGCGTGGCATCCTTCAGGAGCTTCCCGTGTAAGTCTGCCACACTTGGCGAAGAGGGAGGGAGATGTGGCGAGTAGTTTCGAACTAGATTCGTTTCGACTGTGGATCAGCATCAGATATAAATGTACGTATATACGTTAGAAAGCCCAGCAGCCTCGCTTGCCGCATCGCCTGCGAAGGATGCGGCTTTCGAGCCCTTCCGGTGAGCGCAGAGTGGCGTCTATCACGGTACCCCGGAGCCGAAACAACACAACCATGCTTACTGATGTCATCTATTGTTTGCTCGTGCAAAAAATCGCCTTCCAGAAGGAATTGAAGGCCCTTAAATAGCAACACAGTGGTGACGTTGACCCGTCGGAAGAGATTACCCGTTAGATGCGGGAAAAGCCGTAATAACAATCTCGGATCTGTTCGCCCTTGTATGAATAACTTGCAAGCCTCTGCAAAGCGCGTTTCAGCAAAAAGCTTCCAAGCAGCCTTCTGCTTGATGTAACAGAATTCGTCAAGCTGGAATAACCCATCAGCGTCCGACCAGACATAAAGCCAGACTGGCAGGCACATTACCTTTTCTGGGCTATCTGGGTGGCTCACAGCATCGAGTAGATGCAGTGCATCTTCTACACGATTGTTGTCAATTAAAGCCTCAGCCTGTTCGACAAGAGTGAGCGGACACAGCGCGAAAACCGAATCCTTGCCAACGAGTATGGTCTTCGCGGCAATCGTTGACAGAGATCTTGAAGCGGGGCGGACTGGTATTGATACAGGTACGCTCGGGGTAAATCGTTTTCGGGGAGTGGATGGCGGCATCGCTGTTGAGGAACGCACATATTCGACCTGTGTTTCCTCTGGGGTCACTTCTGGTAATGGAGTGCCAGTCCTTCTCAACACGAGCTCGATTTCAATCTTCTCTAGGCTGTTCATGTGCGCCAGTTGCGGCACCAACAATGGCGCGAAAGCAGCATCACCCTTGGACTGAAAAGCCGCACGGTCTGGGAATCCAGATGTGGTACTGACAAGTGAACGAGGCTGTATGCGTTCTGCTTTGGCAGATGCCGACGTTAACGCGATGTTTCCTGGCTGACCGGGCTTGCGCAGTAGTGGAACCGATGATAACTGTAGAACCTGAATGACCTCTTGAGTCTGGATAGAGTGAACTTCTATTGTGTCATTCTGCAGCAAAGCTACGATGTATGGGTAGTCCACAACTGATCGGACGCAGCCATCATGAGTATAGGGCACACCGGCGCGTGTGACCAAGCCGGCTTACCAATAGACCTCGTGTTACTCGCCCACTCCAGAGTACCACGCGTCGGTTCGCCGTTCTCTTTGATGAAGAGTCCAAGTGTAGATGAAGCTGTGTGACTTGCCACCAAGAATTCGTCTTCTTCGATAGACAGGATTGCGGGGCGTTGATAAATCTTGGGTCTGACAGCAGATGCCGGAGATGGCGTCAGGTCATGCATTTCCGAAGATGGGGAGTCCGGGGGGTCTTGTGAGATAGGCAGCAGGGGCGTAAGAGTAGCCGAATCTAAGTCCACCAAGGAATAGTTGACCGAATCTGCAATACACAGATAGGATCTCCGCAAGACTGCGAGTATGGCAGTCGTTCGCAAAGGAAGTTCTTTCAGCAGGTCGACCTGGTTGAGAGAGATAGACAGTAGTTGCATGGCTTTGCGCTTGATGATGCATAAGCGAACCGCTTCTACGTTCGGATTTGACAAGTCCACTGCGAATGTAGAGACACCACGCACAGGCGGAAACGCAACAATAGTGGAAAAGGTAGGAAGCGCATGCAAGGTAAGAATGCCCTCTGGCGATTTCCACGAACATTAGAACGCGCTTCAGCTTATATCGCTGCCGATATGTTGTGTAGGCCTTACCCGAGAGCACAACTGCTTTCCCAACCGTCGGTAGGACTGCAAACTTTTCTATTGGGCGTCCACTGGGCACCACGTTGTACTGGTCCAACAGGTAAGCAGCCTGAACCATCAAGTATACGGGGTCACGTGAGTTAAGCTGGGCACGCGTCACTAATGAAAAGAGCCCACCTCTTCAACGGTCCCGCCTACACCAGAGTCATTGATGTGTGTCCTTTCCTTCCCTTTAATCTCAGCCCTGGCAATGCCGAGCTGCCAGACCGCTACAGAACCTTCATTACCTGCCACCCAGATACTTTCTGTTCCCGCTTGTACAGATCTAATGTTCTGCGGCGCCATAGTGGTGGAGATAGATGGACGAGGTAAATCATCTTGCCCAAGTGTGATAGTTTGTGCAGTCCCAAGCCCGTGTGTCCCGGGTTCGTGTGAACCAATACTCGAATTGGAAGTGGAAGGACCTGACGGCACGTCGCTGGAAAACCGCGCGTCGAAAGCAGACGGAGGCGACAACGAGGAAGCACCTTTACTAACTATATGTGAGAGTCTCTCGCTGAAGTGTGATGACTGCCTGTGTCCCGGCGTACCACTTGGGCCTGCTGGTCCAAGTAATGACGATTCGGCATTGCTTGTCGGGCATTGGAAAGCAGTTACTGAAGGCACTTCGGGCGACACACTAGGTGATGGTCGAACGGGAAAGGCGGGATGAATGAGCCGGACTAACTCAAAAGGAGGCAGCTCGTACGGCGGCGGCAGCATTGTGGTCATCGTGGCCGGTCATGCATGATGATCGAGTTGATAGCACAAGAAGAGTCAATGTTGAACAAAATACAAAATATTATGAGAGTACTCTCAGGATCTCTATACATAACCACAATGAAACTATGGATGTAAATGGATCCACAATATCCTGAGTAAAACCATGAAACGATAGGTACAATAGCAATGTCGGTTTACAGGCAACCATGTACTATAAAGCCCCTTTTTGTGAACGAGTCGCATATGTTCGGTTACAGACTACTAGCAAGAGCATCGTCGGGACTCAAGCCTGCACTGAAACCTCGGAAATGCATTTGTACACATTGCTGATAATGCCATCTGAGCAATTTGGGGTGCGGACGCTGGTCAGGCCGGCCACGGAAGGCTGTAAAAGGGATGACTTTGCCATGCAAATTTCTGCGATCTCTGATACTGTGGTCGAAATAATGGACGACGTAATCTTCGCTCTAGAGCAAACACGAAGGCACATTTTGAAACATCAGCTCGCCTGCGCTTCCATCACGAGGCCCGCGTGCGTGTTATTTCCGGAGAATTTGCTTTGGCTGATGTAGTGAGTAGCAGACTTACTCGAGGAAAAAGTGCCCAATCTCCTCTATCATAGGCTCGGTGAAGACTGCTTTCAAGCAACATGCCCATCCAGACATGATACAGGTACGTTTCCTCGTATCCTAGAACTGACTCATA
This sequence comes from Cystobasidium pallidum, assembly GCA_001599955.1. Lineage (NCBI taxonomy): Eukaryota > Fungi > Basidiomycota > Cystobasidiomycetes > Cystobasidiales > Cystobasidiaceae > Cystobasidium > Cystobasidium pallidum. The sequence goes on along the minus strand of BCIL01000031.1, from coordinate 3,224 downwards.
AATCTGCAACTTTTGAGTCAGTAATTCGCGATCTCTTGGTCACCAGCAGCCCGGATTCTACACCTACGTCGGGCCGTGAAAATGGCACAATGTGACAGCCAATGCAATCTTGATAAGGTGCATTAGTTACAATGCATTCGAAGTCTCGAGCGATGAGAGCTATTCCAAATCTGTTCTGTCACGTGAGCCGAGAAGGGATTTAATATTGGCTCTGCGTCCATTTGCAAGCACGTAGTACATACCTGACCAGGTGAGGATCTACTCGAATTGCTTACAGAGCTGCCCGTGCCTTCTGGCATTAACGGCCGAAACTTGCGACTGCTTTGTGGACCCTTGCGATAGGAGCAAGGGAGTGCAGGCTCATCTTCAACCGATAGGGATATGATCATCAATTCCTTCATGTGCTTTCAGACATATCGGCTGTAATGGAAGGTAGCGCCCACCTGACCTCGAGAAGGTATATCGGCCGGAAGATACGGAATCCTCCTGCAGATCAACTACTGCGCCAGTCGCTGCGTATCGCAGCTGTCCCTGCTCCACAACGCAATCCTGTATGACTTGCAGAACAAACGACCAATTGCGTTCTCCACATCCCTCCATGAATCCAATGGGGATGTCTGCTAAACGCTGGTCCGCTACATCTCGGATATTCAGAGACCCCTGCTCTGGCCAGAATGCAACAGAACTGGGGTAGGTGACCATGGCGCCAGGTTGTGCATCGATGTCAACTTGTGAGGACGTTGTTTAAAGAGTGCTACTTTCCGCATATGGGAGACCTACAATCACAAACCACTAAGGAGGCGGATAACCGCAGAACGCGAATCCGATCGGTCACTGGGAATGGTAAAAACAGTCATGGGGAAAGCTCGTCGACGAGGCTGCCTTTGTTCCATGGAAGCGTGCCTAGAAGAGGTACGGTATAGTATAATAGGACAAAAACAATGGTGGACGGGCGTGAAGTCGACCTGATACATGCTTCACATCAGCCGTGTTGACGCCCTTTGGTATTGCCGTCATTGTCCGGGTGTGAATCAGTTTAAGAGGTCTCCGCATGCTGTAGCGCTCGATCAAAAAGTGTTCGTTTCAAGTTCGCAACGGCGGAAGACCGTGGCCGACAAGCCGCCCAAAATTTTTTCTGCAATGCGTATGACTGGCCTACGTTTACGTTGTTTGCTACCATCAACAGGTCGATATTGGAGGCTATAGAAGTAGCTGTTGTCGGAAACCTCTCGTTATAGGGAGACAAGCGGCGAGAGCTCAGGGCATCGCGATCACAATCTCGGTATGGATGAATACAGCCTGTAGCTTTAGATTCACTGTTGGCTTCTCACCGTATCAGCTAAGAGAAGTCAACAATAGCTGACAACTATAACTATTCGCAAGCTTCAACTCTGGATAGCGAATAGCTCGCTTCTGGAATTAGGCGTATCACAAAAAACCATGGCGCGTTCTATCAGGTTTACTTGATCAGCATGGACAAGCCCAAGGGAGGGCTCTCAACAAGCAATGTTCAATCTCCGCCAGACATGCGATCACCCGTAGAATTACCACGCCTCTGGTCGGCCGTTGGGCGAGTCGACGTTCGTAGCCAGACCATTAACACATCATTTGGCAATGAAATAACAGGAGCGTTAGCCCTGAGCTCAGCAGGTTTCACGTCTACGTCGTCTCCATCGTCCGCTTTCTTGAACAATCTGATCCGAGCGCGCGATGGTTCTGGAATAACTCCTAGTCATGCGGTTGCTGCCACGACCTCGTCAACAACCTTCCAACTCCACAACAATGTCAATATGCGATCAGCAGGTGCTTGGATTGGTATTTCCCCGATAAAGTTAGGCAAGAAGAAGACAATGTCGGGGTGGTCGACGGCTCACAAGGTCGATCCCGTGATATTCAAGATATACAGTCGAGTGGCTTTTTTTGATAGTCCTTATATAGCCGAACTTTCCCCATTCCGTTCCTGTCGCATTGCCTCAGCGCTCTCGTCATTGCACGTGCTCGAATCAAGGCTCCTAACGAACGCGAAGACATTCCTTTGCCGTCTCCGTTGGCCTTGCTGAGTGTCAGGATGGTAACTGCACGCTGGTACTCAAGTACTGCGTTTGTTAACATCATCGATAGATTCCGTTGTTAATGACATTACACTTTTGTAATGAAATACAATTTCTTCGGGAATTAAATGTTTGCCATATCCAAGTTACAGATACGGAAACAATACTAAAGCCACAGCGCACACACTTCCTGAATTATCAGGTTTTTAAGTTTTCGAGCCTTTAAAACTCGGCCGCTCGTTGATTGCAACTCAGTGGCATTTGACGATATGAAGACGCGGAAACTTCGCACTTCTTCAGTACATACAAGCGAATAGAGCATTGAATTCTTCTTTCGTTTATCTTCCGCACTCTTGGATATATACCTTTCCAGTAGCAGGCCGTTCGAGCACGGTCCTAGTGACGATGTCTTCGCAGACAATAGATCCAACCTTTTTGAAGGAAGGACTCTGTGTCCTTGTCAGCAAGTCACCAATCATGCTACAATGGTCCCTTCATTAGTTCTCTGCTCTGCTTCTCTCATCTGTAACAATTAGAACACCGATCCATATATTAAACCTCTTACAACTCGCTTCAAAGCAATACAACGTTTCTTGCACGTTAGCAAGTAGATTCCCTTTCCTACCTCAACACAGGAACACCTAGGCCTTCGTCTGCCCTTCAAGACGTATTTTACAGAGAACTGACTCTTGACCGTGAGTTACATTCCGTATATCTTCCGCATCAATTTGTCTTTTCCCTTATCCATTCCTTTTCCGCATCAGAGGATCCTCTTTTCAAAGGACCCCTCTGACACTGAACGCGTCTGTCAGGTAAGAGGACACGCCCGATTCTGGCACAAATGACAAGCCCAGCAACAGCAAGCAGCCTATCCTCCGCTAGACTGATGTCATGAATCAGCTGGAACTTCGCCACCATTACTAAGCATCTTGTCTACGAACGAACTAGAAGCATCGAGACCGAGACAAGTTGGAAGGATCTGGAAACGTCAAGGCCGAGGCAAATTAGAAGTATCGCCTATAAAAGGATCAAGTTGTAGCCAGTCTTTTCTTATGTYTCTTCAGATCAGTTCTTGCAAAGTCATCCCCTAGTATGGTTTGCATCTAGTAACCTGCTCAAGATACTAACCCCGCGCAGCTCTTCGTTGAGTGGTCGCCTGCTTCTGACTTCTGT
>BCIL01000030.1:21018-55847 GCA_001599955.1 Cystobasidium pallidum | reverse complement strand
GAATATACATGGCTAACGAGTAAAGACAAGTCTTCTACTGAAAACACTCGCGCACACTCTGCGTCAAATTCATGCACTGTATCGGAAAGTCGCAATGAGTTTGTGCGTCATTGCAGTTTTTGTTACACACGCCGCAGTTTCTGGGCAGCCAGGTGTCGCGTTTATGCCACACATGTCAGCGTTTCTGCTGCCTCCTGCCTTGTACCAGAAACTGGGCGTAAAAACTTCGTGGCAAAAACGCCGGTCGATGCAGAAACGCTTGGAGATTGGGCGCCAATTCTCACGAATTTACCCCCTATCTTCTTGCCATACCGTGGGTCTGACGACTTTGATCAAGTTGGAAAGCACAATGTTTGGTTCTTCCTTGTCACCGCTCGAACCTACGGCTTGGTAACCGACAGCATCGACTGCGCGATCGACCAGACCTCCGTTCAGCTTTTCAATCTGCTCAACGGCGTCCGACTTGCTAAAGTCGACAGGAATAGCGCCAATTTCCTTTGCCTTGGCAAGCCGTTCTGGAACTCTGTCAACCACGTATACCGACGATGCACCCCGGAGTAAAGCAGAGTATGCAGCCATCAGCCCGACCGGGCCTGCTCCAAAAACGGCAATACTGTCGCCAGGTTGAAAGCCGGATAGCTCGACACCGTGCCATCCGGTGGGAAAGATATCGGCCCTATGACGGTGTCAGTCAAGATCAGGCAGATGGACCGCTACACCTACAGGAGGATGAAATCGTCCTCGTGCTCTGTACCAGCAGGTAACTTGAGGCAATTGAAGTCGGCGAAAGGCACTCGGACGTATTGGGCTTGTCCTCCCTCTAAGCTATCATGTCAAAGCTGCTCCTACGCGTGTTGGTCGCTAGGAGATAAGGCCGACTTACCGTACGGACCCATAGCCACGTAGCCGTATGCTAGAGTAGCATGCCGGCATTTCAGAATTTTACATAATCTCGAAATGACGAAATCTTACCTCCTCCAGCGAAGCCTGGATTTACCACAGTACAGAAAGCCGTCTTCTGATTCTCGCAATTCTTGCATCGTCCGCAAGCGACATTAAAGGGCACTGAAGGCATGTTCAGTTTCTAACCACTCTCGCACAGTTGTCGGCTTCGACTGCGGAAATGCAGTCTGCAGACGCTGAACGTTCGTTCACAGCTTACTGACTACGCGGTCGCCCTTCTTGTAGAGTGTCACACCAGGGCCGACCTCATCGACGATTCCCCTATTCCAATGAAATGCGGTTAGCCTCCACGCGAAAGGATCGATGCAGGTACTTGCATATTCTCATGGCCAAAAATAATACCAGCTTCAGCGGCGGTTCTGCCTTCGTACATGTGGCCTGACAAGGGTGGAAGACCGGAGGAGGCCCGGAATGTGGAGGTGGGGAGAGTGGGATGTTTTCGTGGGGGGAGGGCGGGGTAGGAGGAGGGACGCGGGGGCGTGACGGGGGACAGGAGCCAAGTTATTGACGTCGACTAATCACAAATGCCTCCAGAACTCACAATCAGAGCCGCAGATGGCTGCAGTGGTTACTTTCACGACTGGGAGAATGAAGCTTGATTCAGCTCTGTTCGCGGGCAGGCATACTCCGAAACTTCTTCCGGCTCACTGATATCGTCGCTGTGGAAATACGAAAACCGATCAGCTGCCAATTTCAAGCTTCGCCTTTGCGCGCACTGGCGACTAACGCATGCTGTATCTTTGGTTGAGCGACGTCTTTAATCTCCACCTTGAAGGCTCCCTGGTCTACATGTCGACAGTCGCTTAATTACAGGCGGACTCTGTACGAAGGTATTTAAGCCGGCTGGCCTCACAGGTTAAAGCACGCATAGTGTTTGTGCTAGACATAACGGAATGTATTGAGGCTGCCACAGGTGTTGGAAAGGGTGCTGTTTGGAGTGAAGTTGCAATGAATGGAAACAGAAAGGTGAAGCCAAGCAGTCCTCCTTAAGCAGTCCTTTCGTGGTCCCTCGTGGTTCTGGTGGTGCACGTGGTGCACTGCGCGCTTGGCCCCGCATTCGGGAACCGCCCGTCCAGCATGTCTCCGGCCGCAAGGCAGTGGCGAAACGCGTCATCTGAACCAGAAATGTTCACCCGAGAACGCTGTCTAGGATTGTGGCAGTTGTTACTTCCAACAACATTTTGTGATAGTCTCCAAAGCAAACATCACTATGAGATAGGTCCGGCAGCAAGACACAAATTTCTAGGTGTGAATTTCGTCGTGTAGACGGGAGTACGTTTTGTCGGAAGCGTGACAAGAAGGTCGCTGTAATAAAGCCGCTGTGTCAAACTGGAGGCTTTCAAGAATCTGAAGACAGAGATCACCCACCTTGTCTGCTCACCCGCTCCCTCACCTGCGTCACGACTTCCCGTGCTCGCAGCAAACGTATTCTGCGTACTCAAAGCTCCAGTCTTTGCTGTCTGCACATCCCATACCCTCACTGTGCAGTCCTCAGATCCACTGACGAGCACTGTAGACTCGGCTCCAAATGAGAGCGAATGTACCCTGCCTGAGTGCCCAACCATACTCTTGATCAAGCGGGATGTGCCAAGATCCCACAAGTTGACCTTGGCATCATCTCCTGCACTTGCTAAATATCGCCCATCAGGCGAAATAGCTACGGTAGAGACGGCTCCACTATGACCAGCAAAGACTCGTACACATGTACCCTTTTGAACATCCCACAATCGGCAAGTTCGGTCACCGGAACCCGTCGCCAGGTACAGAGAATTCGGATGAAACTTGACACACTGCATGCGATGCGGCCGAACGAACACAGTTAGTAAGATTATGCTGAGGTCACATTTCGATAGTATCAAACAGCTCACATCAACGTCACTAAGATGGCCAGCGAAGATACGAACCGCCGCTATCCGCTCTGTGGTCCATAGTCGGGCTGTTCTGTCACGTGAGGCCGTAGCAAAGTATACCCCGCGAGGGCCCCATTCCACGTCCCATACCGGATCGCGATGACCTCGGTATGCTACGATATTTGTGTAGGTGTCCATAGACCAGAGCCGCACGGTGGAGTCCTGCGAGGCGGAAAGTAAATACCGCGGCGGCCCCGACGGTCCTGGTAACGGATCAAAGGACATTGAATAAACAGGCCCAGAATGTGCAACAAGTTTACGAGTGGTCATCGCCGTGTCTTGGCCCCCTGCAGATCGTTTGAGTTTTTTCAGGTCGTTCGAAGTTTGCATCGATGCCGGATCAAAATCCGAGCGCGTGTCTTGCAAAGGGTCGCCTTTGAGGTTCCAAAGACGTATATACGACTCGCTGAAACCACATGCGAGGATGGATGAGTCTTCTGAAAACTCTGCTGAAATGAGTCTAGTAAGAAGGCAGAAGTCTCTGTCAGCTTACAACATGGCGCCCTCCCTGGGGATAGAATGCTCTAGACGCCACCTACGAGTCGCCTGTATCATGCATGGTGAACATGCAGACGCTTGGCAAGTTATATCTGGCTTGGCTAGCAGATGCGCCTAGTGCCGCAACTGACAGTTTCCCGTCTACACTAGGCGCAGTTGCACTGGGCCCGAGACGTATCCTCCTTCTGGCTTCTTTGATCTTCTCCACTTCTCTTTTCACGTCAATGGTACGAAATGACGGTGGGTACGGCGGCAGATCTGCAGCATTGACAGGCGGAATTGCATATGCTGCCGAGTTGCCTCCGCCACTCGCATATGCTGCTTCTGCGGCTCCCTCAACCTGCATTTCGGCATCTGCCGGGGTCTTTGCCAAACCCTGAGCCTGTAGAGTCCTTTGTACCTCCTTGCTGAGTTTAGGATCGATGGGCATGGGTCCTAGCTTGAGCGGAGGGGGGAGAGCGCTTGCTGGAGTCGGTCCGCTGGCGTCTGTTGCCAACTCTGATTCCAAGCCCCCACCATTCAGCAGACGTGCAGATGGCGCAAGTTTTGGGTCAACCACATCCACCCTTACACGCTCGTTGATGATGCCTAGCATTTTCTCCCGTCCTCTTTCTGCTTGTTCGCCGCCTTGAGCGGTATGGCCGAGTAATCCTTGTGTACCGCCTTGAAGCCACCCAAGCAAGAGCGACCAACCCCTCCTTGTCATCTTGACAACGTATCTTTCCCTCCTCCACCTTCCTGCCTGCTCATTCTCGAATATCTGGCTAGGCGTCTTGAGGGAAGCCAGCAGATTCACAACCGAAGGATTTGTGGCTTGATAATCATTGACAAAAGAGCGGAAGATACCTTCGGCTTGATCTTTGTAGCCGAGAAGGATGAGGTCGATGATAGAATGGAAGTATACTGGGAGGAGGATGGGTAAGAGTTCTGGTCGGTGGATGTCGAGCGAGCCATGCACAAACTCGCGGAGCCCTAACAGGCCATCCCTCCAAGGCATGGGATCTTCGCGCACGAGGGGTCGTCCATTCGCACCGATCCGAGCTGCTTGATTGTTGCCTCCTAGCTGTCTTCGCTCGAAAGCCTCTTGCGATACGCTCCTCCCTCCTGCAATGATGGCCTGGGGTTGCTGTGACTGACCACTTTGGCCCGTTGCCTGCGACGACCCCGACGCAGCAGCGGCAGGCTGCAGAGATGGAGCAGCAGGGGCCGGAGGCTTCTGGGTTGGATCCAGCTCTGCTCGCAGTGCTTGCGCTGCCCCATGGTAGCCTCTCTTGAGGAGATACTCGAGGACAATCGAGGTGTGGTCCTGCTGCTGCGAGGACGGATTCGAGGACGACGCAGGGTTGCCGGTGGAGCTGGAGGCCCCTGCCTGCGCGGTCGCACCGCCAGGCTTGGTTGCCATCGATGGCCTTGATGGGAGTTTGGGCTGTCGTGCTGGCTGCAAAGCAGAGCCCGGAGCGTGATCACGGCCAGCTGGAAAAAGAAGCAAGCTGGCGGCCGATCAAGATGGCATCAGGCTTGAGACGTGCAGCCGGAGTCCGTCTGCAGCGGGGACTCGCTTCTGTCAGTAACTACAGGAGACCGCGTCCTGGCTGTGGCATAGGGAGCTTCCACAGCCTGCAGTATAGCGAGTGTCGCGCTGTCCCGGGCACGTGCAGCTTCCTGCGGTTCAGGCCCGTACCGTCGAGTGCAGCTTGTTTACCGACCACGACGAGAGCAACTCTCGGGCAGCGGCGGAGACACACAGCGTTCAGTTGGCCGGCTGCAGCATCGACAGCAGTGCACTCCAGTCCAGCTGTGCTTTCCGACCTTTGCTGTCTGCTCTTCTGTGGACCCCCAGCGTCCTCGACGTGCAGCGCAGCACTGGCAGCAAAAGCAAGCGCCGGCAGCGACAGCATGGAAACGCTCGAAGGCCGCCTCGCCTCGTTCAGGCTCCAGCCAGCAAAGCGCAGAGCCAACGAGCCATACGCAGACACCCCCGTCTGGCCCCACCACCCGACCCGCTTCAGCGTCACCCCAGCAACTCTGGCCGCGGCGGGTTTCTACCACGATCCTACAGAGAGCGCGCCAGACAACGTGACATGCATCTACTGCTCGAAAGGCCTGGAAGGATGGGAGCAGGGCGACGACGCCCTGGACGAGCACCTCAAGCGCGTTCTCGACAAGAACACAGAAGCCAAGTGCCCGTGGGCGACTATCATGGGAGTCAAACGCGATTTTGAGCTCTTTGGACCCGACGAACTCGACGCCGGTAAACACGATCCCTCCGCAGACTATCTTGTGACCGCAAGGAAAGAAACTTTTGGTCACTGGTGGAAATTCGATGGAAGGAAGGGCTGGAAACCCACCAGCGACAGGGTAGGCTGTGTTTGCCCCTCTCACATTTGTTGCTCTTTTGGACACTGATGGTCCCCACATCTCCGCCCCTGCTCGTCAACCAGCTTGCCCAGGCAGGGTTCTACAGCAACCCTCTAGTGGACGCACCAGATACGTGCGCATGTGCATATTGCCTTGTACAGCTCGACGGCTGGAGTAAAAACGACGATCCAGAGTGCGTAGGCGACGATCCTTCAACATTGCTGCTTTGAAACACCTCGGTGAACTGACTCGAAACAATCGTTTGACTTATGGGAATCTCCAGAGAAGAGCATAAATCTAGAGAGCCCGACTGTTTCTTTTTTGCGGCTAAAGCACAAAATGTTGCTCTAGTAAATAAGCATGTGAGTACCCAAAGCAGACACATACCCGCTATGTGAATATACCTGAGCTCGAGCTTTGCCAGATCTCGAAAGCTGCGACTTCAAATAGAAGGAATCTAAGAGAGCGCAATGTAATAATTGCAAGCGCAGAAAAGGAGGTCGAGCCTGATGCTCTGGCCAAGCCTGCTGAATCTACATCGAGCAGGAAGAAGACGTGAGTTTGGTATACCACCCACGACTCATCGCAACGTGCTGATGGAACGCCCGTGGTCGTGTATTAATCGTACAGTGGCAAGAAGCGGTCGGCTACGTCAACCTCCATCTCGCATGACCCAGAGCCATCAAAGTCGCATAAAAGTGATGCAGTCATCACTGCAGAAGAATCCCCTTCTACCCTTGCTCAGCAAACGCAACGAAACGATGGAGCTGCAAAGTCTAGAAAGAGCAGGGCTGCAACGGCAACCAAGAAGATCAAGTCTAAACCGGGGGATACGGGAACCATCGTGACGGAACCAGCTAACATCCACTTGCGCGAAGAGGGCGAAGTCACCGAAGATCCGACAGAATCAGTACTTCATGGTAAAGGCCGGAAACGCACAACCCGGCATACTGCGGTCGCAACAACAGCACCGAAGAATGCTAAAGTAGCTAACAAAACGCTCATCAAGTCAAAGTCGAAGAGGGTAAACGTATTGGAACAGGAGTACACTTCTCAGTCTGAGGCGGAAATGCCCATAGAAAGCTCGGTCGAAGTGGAAGAAGCCGAGCTTGAAGGCGGCATCAGCATAGTTGATGCTCCTCCGGTTCCGGCTACATCTCGCTCAGGCACCGGCACTCGAACAACTCGTGCACAAGCAAGGAAGGTTGAGCCTCCATTGCCGCAGGATAAGGATAACACATATGCTGAAGGACACCTTGCACCCGAAGAAACGGATGGTCGAGCCGCAATTTCAGGCGGCGCGATGTACCCATCGAGTCCTCGAGATGACTCTGAAGTCAGCCACACGCATACAGTAAAGCTCCTACAGAGGTTACCAGACAAGACTCTTTCATCGGCCACCGTATCTGCAGTTGCCGAAGGCAATTCCCCTCGGTCCGAAGAAGTAGCCAGCAATAGAAAGCGGCCATTGAAAACCCGTTCGACACGTGCGTCGAGCAAGGCCCCAACTGCAAAAAACTCTGCCAGGTCTAAGGCACATATATCAGTGGCCGAACCGTTGGATCTGCCCAGTCAATCGGAGAGCTCTATGGATGAAGCAGAGACGAACAGTGAGAGCTTGACGAATACTTCGGAGCCAGCTTTGCAAGTCACAGCCTCTACGTCCGAACAAGAAGATAAAGCAACACCTAAAGCAGGTTCGACTGGCGGAAAGTTTGCCCGCCGTGTTGAGAGCAACAATGCTAAGCCAACGATACCGGACCTTCTTCCTGACAGTTCATACAGGCCACCGGTCGACGAGGATGCTACCTCAGTGACCACCAGCGCAGCAATACGCCCGGCTAAGCCCTCATTCGAGGGCTGCTCGGAGCAAGAGCCAACCGATAACGCTACGTCGGCGGTGCGCCCACCGAGCCAGCAGACCCAGGTCTCCCCAGATGCGCTACGTACGACCACGAATGGCCCGGTTGTGCCATCTCAGCGTAGTAGAGGTCAAACGGCCCTCGATGCATTGCTTGCGGCTTCCCCCCCTACCTTCGATTCGCCAGTGAAGCCAATCGCTACGCCACAAGCTAGATCTTTCCCTTCACCCGGTGTTCTTTCTCCAGTCAACCCAAACGCGCAGCAGCCTGGATTACAAACGCTGTCCATGCCATCCCTGGCAGATCACGGCAATATTACTGTGAGAGAGTGGATTGCGGCGCTACGCGATCAAGAACTCGAGCGTTTCACTCGCGAGAGCGTGCATATCCTCAATGAATTCGACATGCACACTGAGCGGAACAGGAAGCAGGTGCGTGATAATTCGAGACGATGACGAGATGTTCTGCTGAGCCAGCTATATTATCAGCTTGCAAGCTTGCTAGAACAAACGTGCTCGTAAAAGTTCCCGTGAATTCCACTCTACAGTAACATGCATTCTCTGTGCTCTCTGGCAGCAGGAGGAAGTCATTCATGCTATCATACCTTTCCATTACACGACTATCAGATACGTGTGTGGGTATGGGACTACTCATTGCCCTCCAAGAGGAAGAACGCCGCAAGCTTAAGGAATTCGCAGGGAGAGGTGGCCAGGCAATCGAGCGCGGCGGATAGACCTACACAGAGGTGAAGCGGAGCGTTGAGCTTGGGTGTTGCTAAGACTGTGTAGGCAGGACCTCAAGAGGCCTGTATACTGGAACGGCAAGTCCTGCTTCACAGAGCTTTAGTAGATCGTTATATACCGTGGAGTACATTAGGAAGTGGACTTATGCCTTAGTAAAGCCTTTTGGCCCGTCACTGCCGCAACAAGGCCTCCATAGAAGACACCTGCGGTTCGAGCTGGTTCGACGTCAAACTCAGTCATGCATGGACGACAATGCTCACAACGCAAGCATTCAGACATTAAGTGCCGTAAGCTGCGTGGATTCTGTTTCAAGTAGTTGTGGACTGACCGCTTCCTCAGACAATCGCGCTGCTCAAATGCTGAGATGCCGAGAAGCAAGTTTACGCCTTAGACTCGAACCTAGCGAGATGAGCGGATTCACGTCGGTTCGTCAAGCCAGATAGGCGGCTTCGTCGCAACCGGTTCCGGACACTAACACTGGAGCAGGGTAGCTTTGCCTTTAGAATACTTCGACGAGGTCAGCTGAGAGGGCTGTTTGTTTGACCTTTATGCCACGGTGTCTCTCATTAGTCTGTAACACTCGGTGGCTCATAATATGCATCTTCATAGGGCTGCGGGAGGATCTCCTGGACCTGTCTCAAAGTTGTAATGCAGAACCATCTATTTTCTAACAGCTTTTCAAACCGAATTCTCTACGTTACTTTTGGTGAAGGCCTGCTTAACAGACTCGAGGAAGATCGGATCAGTCAGAACACGGCATCCCACCACAGCCAGCCCTTTGATTGCTTTTACGGTCGCTATATGCGCTTCCATTGTTCCAGCGCTTTTGGTGAAGCCGTGTGTGTGATTTTGAGAATCTTTGTTTGTCGGGATCTGGGCAATATACGTAAGCAGGCAGGCAGTCAAGTGCTCGGCTGAAGTAGTGCGCCCCGGCTTACTTCGTAGGTTGGGTGTATGCAAGGCAACTTGTGGCTCACATTGCCGAAATCCGTAGAGGCAGTAGGTATGTCGCTCCAAGGTACTTGCTCGTTCTGGTGTTTCCCCATGTAAAGGGCATATTCATTCGCTAAAGGCACATTATTGACGAGGGCTGTAGCAAGATAAAAACAGAGAATTAGATGGATGCCGAAAGGGGGAAACATATTGGAACTTGCTCTGATAAGGAGTGTCCCAGGAGTCTTTAACATAGCAGCCGGTAGCGCTTGCAGCTGCTCGGGCACACAGTTGGATACGTTGCATAACTCGTTCAAACTCCGCCATGTCTGTAGACCGACAACTGGCGTACAGAGTAGCGGAAGCAGGAATGACATTGATAGGATGCCTGTGAGTGACTATGTTCAGATGGATCCTGACAGAAGACGAGCATTGTTGCCGAAACAGTGAGATCTGAAAACTGATTCGCATTAGTCCGAGCTATACAATTGTGCGAAGTCAACTGACACTGTTGTAAGCAGTAACGCATGCGTCCAGAGCGTTCAACCCATTCTCGGGAGACAGCGCTGCGTGTGCACTTCGTTGTATTGCCAATGAGCTTCAGCTTGCCGAAATGCTGTCGGAAACACTCTACTCACGAGCGACCAGAGTATTGGAACTCTCCTTGAGCGCGTGCAAACATGGGGGAGAAGCTATTGGTCGGCGTAGGATGTGCCATAAGGCAGATGTCCATCCCATCATAAGCACCCGCATCCAACATGATTATCTTTCCACCGCCACCTTCTTCAGCGGGGGTTCCTAGTAAAACGATCTTGCCATTGATGCCATGCTGATCGTGGGAAATAATTAGCCAGGGTGACCAAGCTTGACTACAGAAATGCTGAGTAATCACCTCCTTCAGTACTTTAGATAAGGCTATAGCGGTACCAACACCTGCGACTGACAATTGAATGCGGTTCAGCGAAAGTCGCTCTGAACAACTGCTTTAAACGTACCTGCAATAAGGTTGTGCCCACAGCTAGACGAAGACTCAGCTGGTCGTGCCAGACGCCTTGCGAGACCTGCTTTACTTACGCATGGCCAAGTTCCGGAAGGGCATCCATCTCGCTGTTTATGCCAATGGTAGGGCCATTTTGCCCGTGCTCGAATGTTGCCATCCAGGCTGTACTTAAACCGAATGCTCTTGACGTAACCTGAAATCCCGCTTCAGCCATATAGGCGGTGAGAGTGTCGTGAGCGAAGTGTTCCTCGAAACCCAACTCTGGCCTGCCATGTGGGGAGAAGAAGCTCTAATTCAGCTGAAGAGTATTAAGGCATAAACGAAAGTCGCTCGTGGATGACCTTTCGAACGGTCCACGCACTGTTGATGTATACTTCTATTCAGCTTGAATAGATCGCTGGAAATGCTATCAATTGCCTCTGCAACTGTCTTAAGGGAAGCATGCTCAAAAGCCTTGCCACTGGGGAAGTTATTATTAGACTTGTTCCTGAACGAAGGCTCTTCGTAGAGGCAGTCCTCCTGATGATGGCAGCACATTGCGTTGCTCGAACTTGCGGGCAAGGATTCTGCAGCGAGTCGGCCTTGGAGTCTTCTTGATGAAACTATACTCTTCGAGACAGTTAAAACACCTCAAAGGCTCAGGCTGAGCCGGCTTCACCTGTTGATCTTGCAGTTGGCCAGAACAGAGCCTGACCCCACCTGATCAGGGACGCATGATGTATACTATTACTGTTGGTACCGCTTTCCGTATCACTGTATACCGCTGTTGCTGTGCACTTGCCGCTTGCTTATTCGTTCTCCCATGTTTCCCGTTTCCGAAGCTGCGCGGAGTTCAAGCACCGAGGATTATTTGCTATCAGAGTGGCACGGAGCTCCGTCGCCGGTACCAATGGAGGGGGAGCATGGGGAATGTGGGGTGTGAGATCCGGCGGCGCTACAAGTTCCCACTCGTCCTTATCTCGTGCAACGCATCGCAACCCTCTCTTTCTCTTTCTCTGCTTTCACTCGTCCACTCCTTTGTGTATTTCCATCTATATCTTCCTGGGAATTTTTCCAATTCGAAGCCGATCGTTACTATGCAATCTATCTCTAAGGATGATGGAGGTCATCTGGACGAGAAGCTAGCAGAAGATCGCATTGAGCAGCAGAACCTCGAAGAACACGAGCGCAGTCGAGATGGTGACGATGTTGGAAACACAGAAGAAGACAGCCTGCGGGTATTGCGGAAGATTGATTGGCATCTTATGCCAATTATGTGTGCGGTATACGCCATCCAATTTGTAGGTCGCTGGAGATTTCGAGCCAGCCGGTTGTCCTGCGAATTCGAAATTGACGCTAGGTTTCGTCGACTTACCCTAACGATAGATGGACAAAACGTGGGTGTCAGCCCTTCCACTTGGCAATGTTACTCTTACTGAATTGACTATGGCTGCGCTCAGTTGCTTGAGTTACGCTTCCATAATGGGATTGAGACCCGATACTGGTCTTAGCTCAAGCCAATACTCATGGGTTTCAAGTATCTTTTGTGAGTTGTTAGCCCATCCACACGGATGTTCGGGATGCTAAAGGACTTATGTCCGGAATAGACTTCGGATATCTTGTATGGGAGTATCCAGCAACTCTGTTACTTCAGCGCTTTCCATTGGCCAAGATCACTGGTCTACATATCGTCCTCTGGGGTGGTGCTTTAATGTGCATGGCGGCGTGCAACAACTTCGTGCAACTCATGGTTACCCGTTTGTGAGTACCTTGCAGGACCAATCACTCACGAGACCTGCGATGTAAGAAGAATACTGAAACAACGAATCCCACCTGTAGCTTCCTCGGCATGCTCGAAGCATCTATCACTCCGGCGTTCACTATGTTCACTGCTCAATTCTACCGGAAGACTGAACAGGGTACCCGTACGGGAATATGGTTCTCCTTCAACGGGCTAGGGGGAGTAATCGGCGCCTTTATCGCCTATGGTCTTTCCCAGGCAGACGAGAAAGGAAAGCTCGCTATTCCAGGATGGCAGGTCATCTTCCTGCTACTTGGAGCGGTGACTGTGGTATTGGGAGCCGCTCTACTCCTGATTATGCCCGACTCAGTCGGCCAAGCCCGCTTCCTCAATGCTAGGGATACTGAGATAGCCGCCTGGCGCCTTATAAATAACCGTCAAACTCACACCAAGCAGTTCAATGCTTCCCATGCATGGGAGGCTGTGCGAGATTACCAGGCATGTCACAGTTCCAGGACCGTTGTGGTACTCCTGCTGATACTTGTGACTGTATAGACCTGGCTTCTAGCACTCTTTACAATCTTCGTCACTATCCCAAATGGTGCAATTACGAATTTTGCCTCCATCATCATCAAGGGTCTCGGCTACACCACTGCAAATGCCCTGCTGTTGCAAGCTCCCGCCAATGTTATCGCGGCAATGAGCATTTTTCTCACTCTGTACCTGGGCGACAAGATCAAGAAGCGTATCTTCGCCTGCATTCTTGCTTACGTCGCTGCTACGGCTGGCCTGCTCATTCTTTGGCTCCTTCCCTTGTCGAATTCACTGGGAAGATTATTCGGGGTTTATCTGTAAGTAACGCGCACAGTTGCCATCCGGATGGTCAGAACGTAAACCTTGACGATGCTTCATTTGCGACTACTACAGTATCTTTGTCTTTCCTTGCGGAGTTGCTCTTGTGATGAGTCTTATCGCGTCGAATATCGCCGGTTCAACCAAAAAGTCCACGGTCCTGGGCATCGTTCTTGTGGCGTACTGTGTGGGCAATCTGAGTGAGTGCATCGATGTTTCAAACAATTCCAACGACTCCCACATCCCCGCTTTCCTTTCGGTCCATGCCACCTAGAGTAGTGAAGGCCGAATGTTTTGTGCTGACGCTGCCATTCAGTCGGACCACAGATTTTCCTAGCGCGAGAGGCCCCTACCTATACTACGGCACTCATCGTTATACTTGCCTGTTTTGTGGCGTGCATCATCTGTCTCGCGCTCTTGTGGATTTTGTCCGTTCGGGAAAACCACAGGCGAGACAAAGCTGCAAATGCGGCGTCGGCACCGGTAGAGATTGAAGCCGATGAGAAGGATCTTACCGACAGGGAGAACCCCTTCTTTAGATACACAGTTTGAATGAAAAGTCAACTCCGCCCATCTCGCTTGCAAATGGGCATACGGGCGCCAAAGATGTATTAAAGTGTTCATGCTGTCATGTCCTGTGCAGAGAATATATTGTGTCGAATATCAGAGGTCGAGTGCAATTCCACTTGAACGCTTGAAATATTGCTCAAGTCGCGTTCAGAGCGTTCTCCGATTGTCAGGAATACTCTGGTCAGTACTAGCGCTTTACTTTGCACGGCTAACATACTCGGTCGCGCAGGATTCAGTGGGTAGCCGCTGGCCCTTATACAACTGTACGCTTATAATGGCACCACAGTGAAAAGCGGGCAGAGGGCGGGTTCGACAAAGCACCACCCGATCGTTTGTGGCCAAAGAGTATGTCTGTTAATTGACCAGAAGACCTCCTTTCGACTCAGGCTACTTGCGGAATCCGGCAATGCAGGACCCTGGATACCCTTCCGACGCAGGCACCTCTGCCTCTGGGATAAAGCGATCACGCACTCAGACCAGAAACGCCTGCAGTGAGCCACTGACCTGCTGCAGCTATCTAAGCCGGAGCTAACGGACCAGTAGCTAGATGTAGGCAAAGACGCGTTAAGTGCAGCGGAGACGTACCTTGCCAAAGATGTCAGGAGATTGGGGAGAACGATACGTGCATTGTTCCAACAAGGACCGCTCGTGCCACATCGTCTCGGATAGCAGAACTGGAGCACCGGGTACAAGTCCTGACTGCAAAACTAGATGCGGCCCGTGGCGAGACTGCGACGACCGCGTACGGTATATCATCGTCCGCTCTACTTCCGAAAGAGCGAAAGGGCGAACGCGCACTTTTCTTAAGTGAATCTGGGGTTTCCAGCGCCCGCCCCGCTAAACGTCAGTTTGTAAGCGACGCTTGGTCGGACGAAGATAACAGCGACGACAAAGAAGGACCTTCTGCTGAGAAGGAAAGAGCGGAGCCTCTGCTCGGGAAACAACGGTTGCCTGATATTACCCTGCTCGGCCCGGCGAAGACAAGACGAATCCTCCAGCTTTATGCGGATCAAACACAGCCAAGTACGTCCGGATGTCCACGTTACAACGGCCCCACTAAAGTAACATCGCATCTTATAGTTCACCCTGTTCTCGCATGGTCCAAATTTCTCGAAGACTATGAAGCGAATGAACCTCTCCTGCCGTATGTACCGGACAGAATCTGGCTAGCAACCTTGCAAGTAGTGATTGCACACGCTTTACAAACGATTTCGCCTGAAATCGAGGTTTTGACCTCTCCTACTACGCTCTTCATCGAATCCCTGCAAGTTCTAGGTCTCCCCGTCCTATTGGCCACAACATCCCCTGCTTTAGTCCAATGCTTGTTGCTCCTTACAGCTTTCGCGCAGACTCTCAACGAACCGGATTTGGGCATGAGCCTTCTGGGATTAGCAATTCAAAAGTGTAAAAGTCTCGGTTTCACCTCGCAAGCTTTCCCCGATGGTAATGGTCGTCTGGCAAGACTATGCTGGTCTGGTTGCATTTCCCGAGACTTGTAGGTCAATCTTCCGGGAGGAGTGGTATGAATGTCTAACTGTCCGGCCCGGTCCAAATTATGCCAATAGCTATATTTCCGTCGCCTTGGGAAAGACACCGTTTATGAATGAACAGGACTGCCGAATCGATCTTCTGCCGCTCAGTCAGGAAGAAGACGCCTTACTGAGGGACCCGCATGCCCAGCCGCACCCCTTGGCTTTTTGGAACGAAGGCATCAAATTGCATCACATAGTCATCAGTGCCCTGCACAACTTATATCCTCATGTGGGCAGCGAGAGATTCAACGGAGCGCTACTTCAAGACTTGGACGAACGCCTGCTGTTGTGGCACCGGCAATTGCCAGCGTTCCTGCAACCCGATAAACAGCCTATAGCATCCCGGGAGGCATCATACATCCAATCAAGGTAGGCCCAAACTCAGACTTGCGCTTATCGATAGCTAGCTGACCTTGGCCAATATTCCGGTCTCTTACAGATTCTGGTATAGCCGTAATCTAGTCCATCGTTCGGCGCTGTGCCATCTATTATCTCCGAGGAGAATGGCGCCGGCGCAGGGCATGGCTTCTGAGATGTTGAACATCTCAGCAAAACTGGCAATCGAAGCTGGTCTGCAACTCATCGATCGACTCTGTCCTATCATGTCAGAAACAACGACCGCTTGGTGGTGAGTCCATTACGTATCTGTGCTACAAAGGGCATCGAAACTCAGGAGCTCTTATATCGCTTTTGCATCTGCCCAACGTAACCCTGTCTCTCAGGATCAATCTTATAGGTCTCTACTCAGCATGCCTGACCTTGCTCATGGGAGCCAAGCTTGATTCGAAATGCCCCAGCAGTCCGAAAATATCGCCAGAACGTAGCAGTGTAGCCCTGCAAACAGCTATCGATGCATTCCACCGGTTTTCAATCATGACAGGAACGCGTCTGATGGCCGCCAGCAAAACTTCTGAATATTGCGTCGCTGACATCAAACGCCTGCGCCAGAAGGTTCCGGCATTATCTGTTCCAGATGCATCCGCAACAGGAAGCTTCAATGTAGCACCAATGGTTCCGACTGAGCCATGGTATTTCGCGGGTTATGATTGGGTGAGCCTCACCTCGTCTGTAACTATTTGGCGTATCTACGCTCACGACGTGTAGTCGAGTCTATTTGACGTTTCCGGCAGGGGCTCCCATGGGGATAGCAACGTACTTACTGGTCTCGAAAGCACGCAATTCGATTTCTCCCAGATGTTGGATCAGCCTGGTCTTCCTACATATGAACAAGGCCAAGAAACGCTCCTTAGCTGGCTTCAGCCATCCCAATGAAGCTTTCGGAACATAATGATGCAAAATTGCGATTTCATTGCGACGTGCGATCACGTTCATAACATGCTTGCCGTCGCCCCTCAAGAGCTGCCGGATTGTTTTGGATTTCTCAACTATCCCATCCACAGTTATTAGCATGCTACAAAATCCAAACCTGAACTTTCACCGTCTGCTGCAGTCGGCGATGCTGCCCATACTGCTATGAAGGAAAAAAGGAAGCTCACTGCTTGCCAGCCAGAATGGCTTTCCGCAGGGCGAGTGGTTGCATCAGAAGGTAAAAATCCCGCTCTTTCCTTTTCTTCTTCGAACCGGGTACACCGCCAGCGCACTCACGGAGAGACCTACAGTAATACCGATAGCAATTTCAATCATAGCATACCCTGCTTGCAAGAGTTCGGAATTGGAGTGCATCGGTACTGATGGAGCAGTCTGATTTCGCGTAAGCTCGTCGGCGGTTCTCACACCGCTTAGCAAGCTCCCGGAGGCGGCCAGACTCCCTGGCACTTGCACGAAGATAGCTGGATAGAGGAGAGAGTATGCCAAACAGCGTACGAATCTTGAGTACGTGTTCGCTAATATGCCAGATGTAAGAGCACCCAGAGTTTGTGCTATCTGTTGGTTGCCATTGAATCTATTACTTGCGAAATGGTTTACGATCCATCCGATCAGGGAAAGGGACACCATGGCTGGCATGTGTTTCCACCTTCCTTGATTGATCAATATGTAAAACACCGTGAACGGAGGCACGAAAATGATCTGCCACCACAGCGGCCTGGACGTTGAGCAGACAGTGTTGGATGTTGCGTTGGAATCAATCGCCCCGTATAAAGCGGTTCCTATCATGACCCCAAAGGCTAGAAAGAGAATGAAGATGATACCGTAGACCATCCGAACGGCGCCCGATACCATATTCTTTGACTGAAGTTCGAGTGCACTGTTGGTGATCGTGAAGCCCGGCAGGATCATGACCAGACACGCTTGTGAGATAGCCGAGAAACAGAAGGAAGTTTCAGAGTTCATCTTAATAGATCCGAATCCTCGTGCTATAAAGGACGTCAAGATAGCTGCTGATATCTCGAAAACGTGGCGATAGAGACGCGACCTTGGTGCAAGAACTAGTTGCATGAAGCCCAAAAGCGAACCCAATATGAAGATAATCGGTAGATCGACGGGACGGGCTCCGTATGAGACAGGACCGATGCATGCTGATGCTAGACCATAAAGAATAACGAGTAGCCACCGAGGGTATCTGTTATTTTGAGCCATGATGTCATCGATTCGCCGAGTGGCTTCATGAACTGTGATTTCTGAATGTATTACGTCTTTGTAGACACGATGCACGTCATCGAGCTTGCATAGATTGAGGGACTCTTCCGCCCTTACGATATGGACTCCCTTGGAATACCATATCTTGCCCCTGAAGGAGATAATCATGCAACTTGGCATGTAGAAGGAGTTGAGAGGGATATCAAGGACTTTCCCGGTTCTGTGCATGTATTCTTCCAAACGGTGTGTAGGCGCACCACATGTCATTAAGGCTCGACATATTTTCAGCAAATAAGTTTCGCGATCTAAAATGGAAGGCGCTTGGTCTGCAAAGTGCGACCTATCCAGCAGGCTTGGAGGTTGGATAGACTGGTCTTGGAGATGTGAACGGCTTTTGCAAACGCTTCGCATGAGAATAGAGCCAGGCTCTGTAAAGGGGCTTCCTGTTCTTGTTTCGGGTATATGTTCTACCATTGAGCTTGCAGAGGAATGTCTCGCGAGGTTGTCTTCTGTGTTGTTCAACGCATCCTCAACTCCGGCTAAATTCCTCTCGCTTGTGTCTCCGATAGCACTGCTGTTTCTGTACGAAACTGGCCGCGGCTTGGAAGGGAGTACAGGTAATCCTGCATGCCATGAAGTCTCAAGATCGCACACAACGATACGCTTGTTCCTTCGCATGCCTGAATCATGCCGTGTCGTCAAGTCGACCTTCGGTTGAGCCTGGATTCTGTGTTTGACAGAGTCTTTTATGTCGGAAATCGTTAAGTCGGCTAGGTTATGGAACTGTGATGTGGTCTCGTCCGTCGAGTACTGTCTTGGCAGTCTTCCGAGCACATCCCCCGCTAAGATATATCCAGGAGTCTTTAATCCACGGTTGCTTAACTCGTCAATGATCTCCATGTAAACTCTGAGAAAGCTGTCAAAGGACTCTTCATCGTACCCGTTCCATGTCAAGTGGTATTTGGCAGATAATAAGCTCGCTAAACTATTCTTTGTAGGATCACCATAACTGGCGACGAATAACTTCCATGCGCTCAAGCCATCCTGTTGGCGAGCGTAAGTGGAGATAACGCCGCGGGCTGCTGCGTTGATATTTAGGCTCAATGCTTCGTAGAGGATCGAGTTGTCTAGCGTCCCCATAGCATCGAATTCATTGGTTTGATCTTCGGTGAGCTTCTCGAGGTCAATGAGATAGCTGAGATCGTACCGTCCAAGAAGCGCCTTGAAGGCTTCGCGGAACTCTAGAAAGTTGGTTCCATCGAAGTGTCGCGCTTGTGCCAAGCATAGGTCCGATGGCCTGATGGTCACTTGCAGCATACCGCAAAGCGGTGCGATCTCAAGCTTGTCTGGGGTTATCTAGATCGTCGCGCATCAACGCCTGGCCTGAAGCCCCCGCGTGCAAGGCTTCGCTCGGAAAATCTGAGTTGAGTTGAAGAACATTTATTACGCTAGCAGGTTCAGCATGGCTCAACAAGTACCTTAAGCTCGGTTGCGAAGACATACCTGCCTTGCAATCGTTAACGGGTTCTGCGGCGAACTCGACGATCGAGATAGGACAGTTGAGGACATGTGAACATATGTGCAGTCTTGCAAACCCTCGAAGTCAGCCCAGACCCTGGGAAAGTTTAGACGCACAACACCAGCGTAAAATGGCATCGGACACTGCTCAAACAGGTTTCAATCCGGCAACGGTGTTTCACGTCTCCGCGAACCGAAGCCGGTCATATATTTCTCCGGGAAGCACTTCCGCGGTTCTCCTTGTCGTGCTGTGTACCCTGACTCTACTCCGTTATCACCAAGGGGATCTAAGACATACTTAGTCAATGCGCAACTACAGCATACGGTACCGTCCTATATCTCCCATAGCCTTGTACATTGATAAGATCCATCATCACATATACTTGAACGCGAACGCTCCGTCGACCAAGTAAAGTCTGATGACCTAGCCGTCACGGTGGCGTGATGCGTGACAACCCCCGATGGTCATGTCGGAAGAAACCTTGCAGCTTTGTAGTACTGCTTGTTGATATCTTGGTGAAACTGCCCGATCTGTTAGTGGCTTCAAGCATATATAGCAACCGGGGCTTCTTTCACCTACTGCAGCGATCCCGCCTAGTACTGCCCCAGCAAAGAGAAGGAAAGCCAAAAAAATCCAGAGAGAGCCCCATAGCTGGGAGAATCAGGGTTGGGCGTTAGCCAAAGAACGTCAATGCGTCCCACAGCCTACCCTGGGGCTCCCGCAAGTAGCTCTTGCAAACTGGTCCACATCAGATCCAGGAGGTATCTGCAAGAATTGGGCTTTCCGTTTCGAGGTAGAGTCATGGATTGAGACAGTAAGGATGTTATTAAAGCTCCCACAGCATAAGGGAAGCAAGGAGGGAAGGGGGAGAGGGGGGGGGGGCGGGGGGGGATGCAAAAGGTAGAATCAGGAAGCAGGGCAAATTTAAACATCGAATCGTAAGAATCAGCCCAACACAAGCGTTGCATGCCTGCACACATACTCTGTATCATTATGACGATATTATGTATGAAGGTGACGGCGCCGACGAAGAGGACATAGAATCTCAAAGGCCGTGCGTGCCATAACAGCCAGAGTGGCACTATGACTGTTACGGCACCCGAGGTTAATCTGGAGTTGGATCGGAAACATCTCGGACCCACCGATTACAGCGAAGAACGTGGTCGGTATCGATACCCTGTCTTTGATGAGCCAGACGAGGGAAGTGATCATTATCGCCGCCAAGGCAAGGCTGGCAATCTTACTCTGTGTACCAGAACCGTTCAAGGGCTATATGGACGAGCGAGAAACGCGGGCCAAGGGACTTACAGCGAGGATAGAAAAGCCAGCAAACACCAAGCTGGCGCTTACGGTGGCAGAACCCAGATGACCAGCGGGCAGCACCAGAATTGATGCGCGTCCGCGGACACAGCCGCAAGTCACACCGGCCCCAGAGATCTTTATTTCGATAGATTGAACGTTTCCGCCCGTCAGCGTTATAGCCAGGGCCTAAATGAAGCAACATCAGATGCTAAGGTTATGCTTTGCAAGGTGACGGACGAACGTGGCAGAACTCGTGCTATATGGAGGTCGTGTGAGCATAAACCTAGTTAATCTAATCTCCGACCTACTATCGCCGTGTCGAAGAGAATCCAGGGATGGAGCACAAGCTGAACAGCCTGGCATCGACATTGCACTTAAACTTGAAGTTTAGGAGCACGAGCGAAGGGTGCTTACAACCGGTGCCATGCATATCACCTAGCGTGCTTTCAGTCATCAAGCCTCATTGATCGATCCCATCGACTCACAATACTGATTCCAACGAGGCCCGCCAGAACATACAATGTAAGCTGTTGCTCTGCAGGGTATGGCGTTAAGATGCTTCTGATCGTGTCTAATGTAGCATGGCCGTCCCTCGTCTCCAGCAGCAGTGGCGGCATTAGGCAGTGACTGGCGGCTGGAACAGAGCAAGCTGCGTTAGAGCCGTCATTTCGTCGGAGAATTGCACCAGCTGATTCTATGGTTCGCCAATCGAACACAATTTGCGAGTCGAACTGTGTGACCGCTAACACCGCATGGGCACATGGGACTTCGAGAGCTAGGAGAAAGAGGACATTGATCTGTCAGCTCTCGTAGCCGGTTCAATCTTTGCAACTTATGTTAAATGAAACTGTATCAAAGGTGGGTCTAAACTTGGATGCGAGAGCGACTTGCTCTGCCTTCTTTGGTGAACCTGATAGAGCATGGATACACCATAAAACGTGACCTACCCAGCTACGTGCGAGCTTACCATTGCCATACCACCAAGGACGCTTGATGCTACAGCTCCAAAATGGCACATATCCATACTATCTTCCAAAGTTGAACGCGAAACTAGGGCACATGAAGAACCGTAAACGCCTCACTAAAGCAGGCCAGCCCTTCGTCCAGAGTGGTCCACCAAGAAGTGCCTTGAGATTTGCAATGTCTGTTACAGGTGTTCCTGCTGGATCTGTCACTGCTGTCTTACAGAAGAGGACGATCAAGAATGGAAGAAAGGACAGCCGTGTTAGCTAAACCCGTGGAGCTTTCGTTGCAAGGCATTGACTCCACATAACGTCCTTAAGTGCGCCGAGGTACCACAGAATAGAACCCAGAACGTTGAATACTACGTTCGTCCGAAGAAGAACCATGGGATAGGCCTGAGAGTCAGCTACGATCTAATGCAATATGCGCAAATTCACTAATGGTAATGAACAAGCCCACAGCCATTTCACAGAGCGCCTTTGTAGTCCAATGTAATTAGAGGAGCATAAGGGCTGCCACGGCGATGGCCACATCTTGCATCGAAGTTGACAGAAACAAAGGTCAGCGTCTTCATCCCTAGGGCACATGCCATCCGCACAGCACCAAAGCGGAACCGGCTATCGCATCGAAGATGTGACTAGCTGGCAGAATCAAACTCTGTTCAAAGCCACTTCCTTTCGGTGCGTGACTGGTGACAGCGCCACCGCCCGGAAGTAGCTGAATGCGAGCGGGTCCGAGTGGAAAGAATGCAGAGACCAAAGCCTTCGTGAGAAGAAGCGGATGGAAGGGAACAGGTAGTTAGCACATAGTACAAGAATCGCAACCAAGAATGCCGTACATGTCCCAGCTCGTGTTACACCAGCTCCAGTGGTCAATTCTGTTGGCTGCATGTATGTGTCGAAAAGCAAACTCACCACGATTTCGTGAATTATTTGCAGTGCGAGGAAACGAGAATGCGCATGTTTATGAGCATGAGTACCTTTGTTGATACGTACGAATTTGCGAGAAAGATCAGCAAGCCTGATGAAAGCAACTGGATGCACTTTGCACGGGTTGCCGAGAGCTGAGGTTTTCTTGAGTATGTAAGAACCCAAAGGATTCACATTTCTGGCATCGGATGTTCGCAATTCGGGAGCTTACGAGTGCGAGCAGAGCACGTGATGCCCAACTACACCGGTAGGCTATTGAGCAAGTACTTGCTCATCTGGATGCAACGAGTGTTTACCAACAGATACATCGATTCTTTGGAGCTAGGTGTAGGCAACCGTTGGCCTCATGCCTTGCTCAGTAGCGGCAAATCAGCCCTTCGATACGGAGCTAAAGTAAAAGACAGCTCACATTTGCTTCTTTCAACGCCGGAGGTTAATGCGCCAACTGACGGCCACTGCACGTTCTTCTGTCGAACGTCTGACGGTGTAGCGTTTTGCGACTATATTGCGACTATATTGCCTAAAACGAGTTCGAGCGAAAACAACGAAGGTCGATCGCTAACGGAAGTACATATAGTTCATCACAGACGGAACTTGATACGGACGAGACGATCAGACTTCAGTAGCAAAACTAGTACTTGGAAGTCTGGCAGCTTGCCGTGCCATTTCTGCCGACTGCCGGTGAGAAGTGAATGCATCTGCGATAAAGTCAGACGTTCTTTTGTAATATGGGCAAGTTGCAGCCGCATCCATTCAATGGCAAGACGGGGACGACACGGCATTCAACCCTGTGTATAGCCGGAAAGCTGACGAGGATGCACGAATAGAAGCATAGCCCAAACAAATGAAGCGATAATGGTACACACAACACGCTTAGATGTGGTCTTGAGCGCTTGAATGAGCATTGTCTTAGACACATGCAAGGTACTCCTGGCGTCACGAGCGTTTTGAAAGGTAAGAGCAGTGCCATTGCTGGAACGGACGCTGCTTTTACCCAGCGCGGCCTCTGGCCTCAGTTAAGTTGGGCCAACGGATACCGCAAGCTGGCAGCATGTTGAGACCGAGGTGATTCCTTGCAGACCGACAAAACGAGGGAAAGTACTATATGAAAACAGTTAACGAGTTGAAGCGAGTCGGACAGTGTAGCTTTTACAAGAGAAGATCGATTTCCCCCAGCTCAAAAATGACCACCTCTGCACTGCACTCGGAACCAAGAGACAAATGCGCGGTCTTGGCCCTCTGGACAGGCAGAACGAGAGAATGTGGATTGGGAAGAAGTGCAACTCGACGAGGATGCTGCGAAATCGCCGATTTCTTCTCTCCTTGACTTTCTGATGTAGAAACTTTCGACGGATAAGTGGTTCGTCCATTTAATGGTCTCGGCCGGGCTTTCGTTCGTCTATCGACTTGCGAGTGACCGCCATCGCCCTGAGACAAGTGACCCAAAAAAGGCTTCTTGAATGCACTGTCCAAGCGTGGAAACAGCTGCTCTCGCTCCGGCTCGACTTCGTATAGGTAGTCGCGTAAGTGAATTTCGGAGTCGTCGAGCAATATGGGCATTGGTGGCTCGCTAGCAGAAGCAATGCCTTGACTAAATACAGACTGAAAATTGAGATTCAGGATATCCAAGTCTTTGTAATTTGGCATTTCGAAGGGGAGGTGAATGGGTAAGGCTGCGGCATCGCAAGCTTCAGCTTCGGTAATAGGTGCAATTACTCGACAACCAATAATTGTTCACAGTACCTTCAGTATCGATAGCTTGACGTGTAGCGCAGTCCACTTCTTGCAGGTCATCTATCAACGCATGCTGCGCATCTATCTCATCCCAGAGCGTGGGTTTGACAGGTTTATTTTCCGACGAGGTTTCGCTGAGGTCATCCCCTCTAAGGCTTGTGGGATTGAAATGTAAGGGAACGGGACTACCACCTCCTACTCTGCGCCGCAGTAAGTGATTGGGTGACGGTGTCTTGAAGGCTGACAGAGCAGGAAACAGATCGTTGTGACGGGGGGAAGCACGCTTGAAGGCTTGTGTTGCTTCTCGCGGTGTTTTTAGTGGAGCTGCCAGTGGAGTTTCAACAGATCGAACTTTATTCACTTTCGCTCTAGCTGGAGTCTTCGTTGAGCCTTGTTGTTTTGGAGCTCTGGAAGATGATGAAGTAGTACTGATTTGCGTCTCGAAGTGACAAGCAATTCGAGGACTACTTGTTGTCCCGGTTGTCGCACGTTGCGTGATCGAAGCTGGCCGCGTCCGTGGTCAATTGTATGGACAACGATTTCGTGCCATGGCCATGACAGGATACTTACACATAAGACTACAGTCCTCATGAGCCAAGTGCAAAGCTTTGCCTTTACCTCTACCCGCTCGTCGAGCCGTATTCGGCTCCAGGCCTGCGCGATTGTTACCATCTTTAGCGCCCAGGATCCGCGAGCCCGGCTCGAGGGCGATGTTGTGGCCGTATGGTTTTTGAGCCTTGTTATATGTTGTCTCGCCCAGAGGTTTGCTTGAGGAAGCCCTGACCGTTCTCGAACCGGGGTTTTGAAGCGTTTTCAGCCGCGGCGTCTGGAGCGTGTTCTGGATAGATGCCTCCGAATTATTCCCTTTTCTTTGGGGTGCAATGCTTGTCACGTTCTCCTTGTCTACGTACAGAGCATGCTGCGGCCTCGATGATAGCATGCTGAAATACTAGTTGCGCAGAGATCCTGCTGTTGCTGCTGTGGGCAGATTGGGCAAAGATAGAACGAACGCAGTCGGTTACGATCCAAGCGCTGCACTATCGGAAACACTGGACAAGGTGACTAAGGAACATGCATCAGCAGAGCACCGGAGTAGCTTCAGAAACATGGATACGGAGGGTACAGACTGTTGGAAAGCGCGATGGTACAGGTCAATATCAAGCTAGCGCGAGATGTGGGGCCGATGCCCAGCTCAAAGGCTACAAACTTGATCGGAGTGCAAATAATCCTGCTTGAATTAGTGCGGACTATAACGCCTGTTATCAGTACATCTTCCGGCACTATTCGGACCGAATTGTCTGTTGGTGGCCCACCGTGTTCGTTCCTGCAGGGTAAAGATTCCCAGAAGAGAGTTTGACAGTCCAGCACGTGATTAGCGCTCACCAATTTGAACGCGTATATTGCCTACTCGTGTGCAATAGGTCCTCGAGTCTTTCGCCTGGGCGCTAGGTCCACAATAGACGACACGAAACACTGGCTGTCTGTAGCCAGGCGGATTGGCGAGGTTCACAACCCTGATATGAGGCTTAAGGCTCTGTACGGAGAAGTGGCTAACTCTTTCCAAACGTAACTCGAGGCCCGGCCAACGAGGGCGCTTACGTGCTATCTCGACGGTAAGTTTGTTTCAACGCCCACACAAGTGTGGGGGATCACATTTCGCACATTCTGCATTACCCGAACTCAGTCACACCTTTATGGACTACTCAAGATACTCTCCAACTGCGACAACATCGACTTGAGATCGCTCGCCGATGTTTGTGTAGCATCCAACCCAAGTTCATCAGCTTGCTCACGCAACCGCAGTAGGTCGCGCGTAGTGTCATAAAGAGTCTTTACAGCATCCTTTCGTGCTTGAATACCCTGGAGAGCCAACCTCTGCGCAGCAGAACTTCCAAAGCTCCCGTAAATCATAACGAGACTTCCATATCCAGCGATAACTTGAGCCTCTGTCTGCAATGTGATCAAAATAAGCTGTCATTTGCTGCTACAAATGCGATTATTATTCACCGAGCTTGATTTAGACGCTGTTGCCAGAAACATACGACAAATAACCGTGGTTGCGGGTGTTTCATGGGGGCAGTTGTAACCAATATTGCAGGAATTATCGCGACAATTCCGTATGTCTGCGCAGGTATGAAGCACTGTTTAGCGGTAACGATAGCCTACCCACCACAATAGGTGACTTACAAAGGTCTTGATATACTCGGCGTGCCGCCGAAGAGCCTTCCAGAATTGTTTGTAAAAGACTGAGGGTCAAGAGAAGAATTTGCTGTGCGCGCAAGTCACCAGGTTGTGCGTGATCCCGGACTGCAGACTGCAAATATAGCGCTGAAGTACAGGCATCCACGCACTGGACCAGGGACGGCAGTAAGGTGCGGCTTGTCTGGGTCAGCGCTTCGAGCCAGAACCTATTACAATCTACAAAACAGATGAGAGTCTGCAAGCTGTGAGCCAGGCAGGCATTCACTTATGGAAAAAAGTATGTCTCAGTCAAAGCGCCTGTTTAGTTGACTAAAGGCAAGGTCGCACCTCCGTCACCCT
Organism: Cystobasidium pallidum; assembly: GCA_001599955.1. NCBI lineage: Eukaryota > Fungi > Basidiomycota > Cystobasidiomycetes > Cystobasidiales > Cystobasidiaceae > Cystobasidium > Cystobasidium pallidum. The sequence goes on along the minus strand of BCIL01000030.1, from coordinate 29,380 downwards.
CTATAGGTCCAGGCCGCGAAAGACACGCTGCCCCGACAGTTACGACTTTGGTGAAAGCATCAACGGCCGTGTTGATTTCTATTCCCGCGACCTCAGCTGATGACGCTTCTCCTGCAATGTTATCCGCCGAAAGAAGATGCAAGAGGTGTAGAGAAGCCTCGCAAAGATCCGGGTCTGCTGAAGGGGAATCGATACCATGTATAACTTCGAGCAGATGGCCCGTCAGAACCTGGATGAAACTGGGTGCCGATGAATTGCAAAGCGACCGCGGAAGATACTGGCATATTGCTGCTGAAAGTTTGATCAGGAAGTATCGCGGGGCGCCCTAACAAGATGGTCAGCCGTGTAATCAGGCACACTCGCACGAAAGACTCACTCCCTCCCCTGAGATATGCGCTTTGCGCTGGTTAAGCAAACGGGTGGAGAATTCACTGAGACAACGCAATAACCGTTTTTCGACTTTACCGCCCATCTGGCTGATTTGAGCTATATCATCATTTGTCCACAGGCGTTCATGAAGACCGAAAAGGACACCAAGGAGCCCACTTGGTTCTGCAGATGCCGCCTTGAAGATGCTATCTACAGTTTGTTCGTCCGTACAAACGGTATAGAGGAAGAGGAGAAGCGTGATGTCCAGCACCTTGGTTTGTAAAATCGGCGATCGGCGAATATCACACGAAACTATCTGATGGGACTCACCAGGTCGCCATCACCGGCTCCAATGCAACGAAAAGCCATGTATAGTCTAGAAACGAAATCATAGACCTTAAGCTTCCGGATGAATTCTTCATTGTTCGTTTTCGAAAGGATATCGACCGAGCTAATTATTCAGAAATGTGAATAACAACATTTATACTCAATATGACTGTAATCACCTACCTCGCTCTACGCACGGCCAAGGATTGATCGTGAGCGAGTCCATCGAGCAGATAATTCATTTCGTCCTCGAAAAGGCGACTCTCCCCGGCAGACCTAAGATGCAGTAAAGAACGCAGGGGGCCACTGCTCTCATGATGGTCTAGAACTTCGCAGTCGGAAGAGCCATTATGTAAGGTATTGATTGCCTTGTCCTGAGTAGTGCTGCTAGTTAAGGCATAACCCATTGGCAATGACGTGGTAGCGCCTCCAGCCCCGTCGGTGTGAGATGCGCACCAGGGTGTAGAAGCGTATGTTTCCGGTATTTCCCTCGCAACGAGGCAGTCCTTGTCGCGTATCGCCGTTGAACTGCTAAGCTGCTCGACCATTGTGCGATTTCGGGCAGGCGAGCCAGTTGGTGGCAGAGTGCCATGGCGAGGCTGATCGCAAGGATGTTCATGGGCCAACGAATCCCGCTCATCTCGATCAGCAAAGACTGCTTTCAACTCGAGCGACATCCCAGTGGACCCAGAGGCTGCCCGCTCGAGCCTGATAGGTGAAGCGCTCATCGATGATGACGAGGTGCCTACAAATAACACAGGTCAGCGATGTGATGCACTTTTGTAACACAGCGATTCCTACATGATACAGAAACGGATGTTCCGCGGCTATCGGAGTTCCTAGCCATCTTAGCCCGGAAAGAAGGTCGGACATGTTTCGCCATTACTGGCACAGCCTCAGGAACTCCCGACAGGGATGCGGGATCAGAGATCAATTCATCGAATAGGCTATCCATGCTGTTCTCCGCGTGAAGACGAGGCCTTTTGTGGATATGGTTTCTTTGCTTAGGTGGGCCGGCGTGCAGATGCGCTTTAGAGGCGGGCACTTGGAGTGCATTAGGCGTGGGGATCTGGTCCACGACAGTCTTTGATCTGGTAGGTAATGTTCTGTAGCGTTTTGTGGACCGCCGCGGCGTTCGCATGGCCTTGCTGATGGGCAGATTGTCATCCGAGTCGTTTGTCCCTTGCGGGTACTTCTGGTCTTGTGGAAGCGAGTTTACCATACCTACCTGGACTCCCTCAGATTGATCACCGGAGGGAGTAGTCGACTGGTTCATATCATCACTTGGCTCTCCAGCTAGCCTTTCCGACTGCAGAATCAATTTTTCCCCTTGTACATTGAGCGCGTGCTGTCTGTGGGTACACGATCTTGCCTTTGGCTATACAGCAGGATGGATTTGAACAGCTCGTTGACGTTTGCATCGCTAAGCAGGCGGTTTGTGCTCTCTCTGGCTGAACTCACCGAATCCTGACCGAACCGGGGCGAGCAGATTGCGACGTCCGGTGCAAGGGAATTCCACGCGGTGTGGCTCGTCGATGAAAGTGCGACAGGGGGAATGGGTGATACTGTCATTGACGACATTGGTTGCTCAACTGGGCTAGAGGAGGGTCGCTCCTTGCCAATACAACTTGACACATCTTCCACTTCAGAAAACGCAATCCAGTTGTCGTCTTGTGAGCTTGAATCCGGCCCCTTGGTGCTTATTCGATGTTTCCTAGCACGCGTGCCTCTTTTACCGTACGTATGTCTCGTCTGTAAATCCACGGGAGTCTCAGCAAAGTCATATAACAAAACGGACTCGCTCACCGTCTTGTGCATGTGGTGAACTTTCTTTCATTGCTATCCGCAAGTCATGTGGCGTGTGGGCAAGCCGGCGCTTTCTGGAGGCAGCTCAGACCCGGGGATCAATTTGCTCTGGCCGTATACAACAAGAATACTCTCTTACTCTGAAAGGATTACAGTGTAATAATGATTAATGTTTTGAGGTTATCCTCTCAAAAGATTGTAGTGTAATAATCAATAATATTTTGTAAGGTAGTAATAGATAACATTTTGAGAGTATACTCTCAAAAAATTGTAATGTGAATAAATAATATTTTTAGAGTATACTCTCAAAATATCATAATGTAATCATAAACAACATTTTGAGAGTATGCTCTCAAAAGATTGTAATGTAATCATAAACAATATGTTGAGAGTATAAAAATATTTCGATGTAATAATCATTAATATTTCGTAATGTAAGAATCATTAATATTTTGAGAGTATACTCTCAAAATAGATTAATGCAATAATAAACAATATTTTGAGAGTATACTCTCAGAAGATTATAGTGAAATTCTGAATTACACTGTTTTCTTTTGAGAAATTCATTTTAGGTAATTCATTTTGTTACATTATTATCTTTGGAGAGTATACTCTCATAACATTCATATTTCAACGTTTTATCTTTTGACAGGCCGAGAATGTGCAAGGCGCCTAGAAGAGCCGGAAATGTGCTGCTTGAAAGGCGAACGGATAGCCTTTGCAGGCGATGCGCTGGCGGATCGGTGCCATTGAAAATTTGACATTTCCGGGAATTCGAACGTATCGCAAACTTAGCGATGCATATTTTGTTACGGAGACTCCGTACGTAGTAATTGCCGGAGCCAAGAACAGTAGAACTAGTAGACTAGAAGCGTTATACTAGCTTCCGCCAACACTCTTCGTGTAGACGAGATCAACAACTTAAGCTGTCAAGGATGGAAGACCTTCGACTCTATACACCGGCGGGCATTGCTTGCGGTTGTAGTTGCGATTGTGCTAGAGCATCTTCAGCCGACATGCGGTGCGCAAATCCCCGGAAATGCATCTGAACACACTGCCTATGGTGCCATAAGAGTAGCTCTCGCCTAGGCCGGAGGTGAGCATCGCCTCGAAAAGTGGTAAAAGGTATACTTTTACCATGCAATTCTTTGCGATCACGGAAAGAATGGTCGAAGTAATGGACCACATAGTCTTCCTCCTGCATAAAGTAGCAGAGGAATCGAACATCAGCCATGCTTACTCAGAGGCGGGTATGCGAGAACTTACTCTCGGATAAAGAGCCCATTCGAAGCGATCGTGAGCATTGTGCAGCTGGCTCGAAACCAGTAGACCCATCCATACTTGATATAGATATTGCTCGGGATAGCCGAGTACCTGCTCGTAGATCTATGTGCAAGGCATGTTGGTAAACAGCAGCTAATGCTTGGTGACTCTTGAGTGACCTACGTCCGGTCTGCTCAAAGGTACAATATGTGCAGCCGTACAGTCGATGTAGGGCGCCCCCGTCAACAAACAAACACCATCCCGCGATAGAAGAGCTTGTAGAAAGCGGTTCTGTTGTAGAGTAGGTCGATCGGGTTACAGAGCAGAGGAGGCCGAGTCGAGTTCAGCAAGGCGACGCGTCACGAGAATTGAACAAAGCACATGCCTGACCGGGTGACGTGCGGCTGGAAGCGCTGACCGTACTCGTTTCGAGCCCTGGTATTGGCGCTCTACCCAGTCTCTTATCCTCAGGGCCTCGGCGATAATTGCATGGTAATTGAGGTGCATCTGCGACGGACAACAACTCTTAGACGATAAATCACCATGCTACGAGTTCGCAAGTGCCCTGATCTAAAGTACATACCTAATCGAAAATAGGTGTACGCCCCCGCTACAACAGGACTGTTGAGATTGACATCCTGGCCTTGGGCGCATTTAAGGCATCCCTGATCCTCTACGCAGTCTTCGATGCACTCCAGCACAAATGCCCACTTGTCATCGCGGCTGGCGGCTAGAAAGCCTATCGGTGCGCAAATGATAAGGCTGCCCGCAGTATCCCTAACGGTAACTGACCCATCCTTCAACCAGAAGGACATCGATAGAGGGTACGTAATCCTCGACGCCATTCTTTCGGCTGTGAACGCAAGGAAAGGCGATCGGTCGGGAAACAGACGGGCCGAGGTTAAGGTGCATAAGATAAGGCTATCAATTTGCTCTGGCTCAGATCAATATGCTCTGCCAGAGGGCAATTCCGGTCAAGCCACACTTGTTGAAAGGCTGTTCTGCAACAATGCTTGGCAAGAAGCATGATATGAAACCACTAATGCGCATTTCTTTAGCTATTATATTCGGACCTTTGGCTTAGTGGTCGTGCGCCTCAGTACCAGAGAGCGCGCCCACCACTGGGCCAGACCGGCGCGCCTCATTCTACGCATCAGACCATTCACTCCTAATCGATTGATAGATCAGCTTCTCAGATGGCCGATATATGTTCCGTACAATGACGACAGATGCAAGATGCGAACCCGCGACCTTGATGAAAGCAGACAAAGAGTCCGTTGGCGCTGCCATTGGAGGACTTGTAACGACATGTAATTATAAGCCGACATGTAATTATAAGCTTGTGTATGCGTGCCTCATGCCTGATGCTACCCTTATACCGCATTCTGCCCTTAGCGAAGCTCCCAGGCCAACCTAACCGAACCATACCACCTTGTCAAGATCCACCGTAATCGAGATTTCCTGGACATGCTTTGGGCTACAGACAGGTAATCACGACAGCAGGATGCATTCTGAGCATATCACAGACTTGACGCTTGGAAGCCTACGGACCTGTCTTGCTGTAGTGCAGCATCAATGACTAATGATCAGATGTCCTTTACCAGGTCAGTCTGTTCAAGTGAACGGGCGGACCATAGCATGCATCGACCTTGGCAACACTCTTACTTATCTGAGGAAGTTCTTGAAGAATGTGAGTCCTCCCCACACAGAGCCTGCCATATCTACGTCAGATACCTCCAGAGCTTGCTCGAGTTATTGGATTTCTTCTTATCGGTTGATCGATTTCGGGATTTGATAGCCATATGCTGGGCCTTTCAGCGGGCTTTGCTCTTATCGTCCGTCCGATTACTGTTTAGCGCATGCAACCTTGGTAATTCTGCATCCGGACATGGACTGCAGCACTCCCCTAATTTATCCGTTGGCTGCCGAATACTGGCAAGAGTCCGGGTCAGTGAATATTTACGATGTCACATGACAGTTGCTGGTAACGATTCCTTCCGACTTTCTGGGGCGTGGCGGAGTAGCAAGATGGTCCTACATCACCAAAACGCTTCTTTTCTGTGTAGAAGAGGTTGGGACGATCCAGAACGCACAGAATGAGGCTGTTCAAGCCGACATGCCAGTCGAACCTGGTTCCTACACGTATGTTAGAATGGGTAAGGTAGCTCGTTCGCTTCGTAGTCGAGTAATCACCCTGAAGACGCCATTCTTCTCCTGCTTCGAAGATCAACCCACTCTCCCTTGCACGTACTGTCGTGGGCCGGAATCCAAATCCAGGGGCAAAGCGCCTAAGCCTACTTCAACCGCGAATTCAAGCACCTATAGCAATTCATGTAGGTCTTCCGGCCCACAAGTATGTGATACAGAAGTTAGCCCTCTTACTACCTAGCTGAGACAGTTGCACTTAGGCTGAATTCCGCGAGCAACTGATCTTTCGGGACGGCTATTGCCTCCTGACCGATGTAATATACGAGAAGTGCACTCCTACGCACATTGTGCCGTTAAGTCGTAGCGAGGTAGGCTTTATGCTTGGGATGCGTGTAAATTTCTAATTCGCCAACTTCGGCATTAGTTGTATTCAGAGATGTTGGGTCAACCAGTGTCGTACCTTTTTCATGCAAACATGGGTCTGCTGTTGCGAGACGATGTTCATCATGCGTATGATCGGGGCGATTGGGCTTTACATTCTCAGGTAAGTAGACTCTACACATGAACGATATCTGGGCTTCTCCAACATCCCATCCTATCACGACGTTTATATCGTACATTTCTTCGTTCCGCGGGATGAGGAGGACAGGAAGCTGCACGGCAAGATCATTCGCCCAGAACGCTTTCGGGGCGAGGCCAGCTTTCGCCCCAACGTGAAATTGCTGGAATGGCATTACAAACAACGCGTTATGATGCATTTCCGAGGCTTCGCCTTTCGAATGAGCGCTGCCGACGCTTTCGAGTCAGTCAGGGCAGACCTGTAACAGGACAGCCAGATTCGCAATGATCGTTTGCTGCTGTAACGATACGAAAGATGTTGTATTTGAGTTCGTATAGGACCAGGCAACTTTTGTCAGTGCAGGACACTATGCGAGATGTCAATTATGGATGATTAATTTGATATCTACGCCGTGTGTGGAAGACCTATGGTGGACAACTGGGACATCGGGATAACAAGCTGGAATGCCTACAGGAGGCGATCTGACAATAAAGTAAGAACCTCTTCCGTGCATCGAGATCAATAAGATTGCTGGTAAAACACTCCCAAACTGGACATGGATAAGGTCTACCTATGGAAACCGTCTCTGCTGCATACGGCCGATCTCGGCGAACTAATCCTAAAGCAGGTAGCTTCCAACTAAGCCCCTCTTCGTTCTAGATACACAGTTGCGTCTCATGCCTATAGTGCAAGATTGCCGACCGCACACTTTAGATCTATCCGAGCACAACTGGCGGCGGCTTCACCACTGCTATCACTGGCCAGTCCCCGTATTCACAGGATATCAAGCCAGAAAATGGTCAAACACAGGGTTCTCTTCAGCGCCGACACTAGCCGACAATGTTGGCAAGCACTTATGACTGCTGATAAATGATGAAGCTGGCCGACCTGGGTTCTGCCAAAGCGCTTGTTAATAAATACAAGACTTTAGAATCGATGTACAGATGAGGCAGAGTGTGGACTAGGGGCGGACAGGGCTGATTGAGGAACAAGCCTTACCCATTCTGGCTCCTGTAAGTGCCGCTCCAATGAACCTTCGTTTGCTTTGCTGAAAGCACACCGAAGGAGCTGCTCGACCGCGGCAAGTACAATCACAAAGCTAGCATCTGGTCCCTGGAGTGCCTTCCGTTAGAGCTGGTCAGCCTAAGGCAAAGGGAGATCCGAGACTTGCAGTCAGGCACCTGACTTTTTACGTTCATAGGGACCCTTTTTCATCCAACAATGCCCGTGCATTACTTCGTTCGAGGCAGAAAGTCTTCGGCAGCTTGGGGAAGGGTGTTACTGTTGAACTCCAAAGCTGATGAGCATATAGTACTCTCGAGCCAATCCAGTCAAATGGCTTCGCTACAAGCAGTCGGTTGTTCAGGGAGTAGGGCATTTTACAGCTGGACAAGTTATGGTGACTGTTTCCCTCCTTTGAGCAGGGAGTTGACATGTCAAGCGATAGTATGACAAGCTTACCACTAGGATACGGAGCCATAAGCAGCGGCAAACCACGATGAAGAAACAAGTGGTACAGCAGCGGCAAACGATGCTTATGCTCAGAAGGGTCAACATTTCAACCCACCCTGAAGTCACCCCTAATTTCGACTTTCCCGCGACTTTCGCGCGCATGTCGTTAACAGAGCCTTCAACATCACCGCAACGACTAAATTCGCAGTATTACAGCTTGCTACTTGTCAGAACATCTGAATAGTCTATTGCTACAACCTGGTACAGTTTGGTGAGTCCTGCTGTCTTCTAGCAGTAGTGGTCGCTGTTTGTCGCTAATGTTAGCGAACCCCCCCCCCTACCGGTATGGTGCAGGTCAGCTTGAATCGACCCCCTGTGCCAAATTCCTGACGGAATTTTTTTTTTGAAAAAATTGAGGAGAGGTTTTCGCAAGAATGG
>BCIL01000029.1:0-53575 GCA_001599955.1 Cystobasidium pallidum | reverse complement strand
ATCGGCGAAAAGGTCTGGCTCGTCCGACGACACGTGACCACCTCGCGTCCTTCCCAGAAGCTCGAAGCAAAGAAGCTTGGGCCTTACCCTATCGTGGCACAGTTCGGCAAATCAGCCTTCAAACTCTCGCTTCCCCCGTCCATGCAAATTCATCCCGTGTTCCATGTCTCCTTGCTCGAAAGATATTATGCAAGTACTTTCGCAAGACGTGACCAAATACCACCACCAGATCCTGTTATTGTCGATGGAACGCCAGAWCATTTMGTGGAACGTATCCTCGACGCTAAAGTACAGCACAACAAGCTCATGTACCTCGTACAGTGGACCGGCCAAGATACCGACTCCAGACAATGGATCACAACAGCTCATCAGCTGGGTGATCTTTCGCCACAAGTCCTTGAATTCCACAGCAAGCACCCCAACAAGCCCAAGCGAATCCCGGTCCTCGAATTACGCGCTCGCGGCGCTCACGCCTAAACCCGGGGGTACTGTCATGAATCCCATACAGCCTTGCACACAGCCTTCCACACAGCCTTAGTACATAGCCTTAGTACACCGCTTTAATATACAGCCTTATGCACACAGCCTTGATACACAGCCTTGCACACAGCCTTCGTAATTTGTAGTTCTGCCCTACTATAAAAGCCCATAGAAAAAGGCACCCTTCTCTTGTCTCTGCAATCTAGTTCTAGCCAGTTAGCCCCTAGTCCCAGTTCCTTGCCCCTCTGCCTAGTTTCCTTTGCCACCTACAGTGTCAGGGAGCGCACTGCGTACCATTGTTCATTGGCCAGTACTTGTACTTCCATCAGCATTAAATTGTAATGTAAGAATAACCATAAACAGACTATTATAGGTTCTGTTATTCACTTAGCATGTCACAGTGCTCCTTATATGTATTCTAACTTCATATCAATGGCTTTCAACAAGCATTGACTTCATTGGAATTCAACTTCCAATGGCTATTAAATATTCGATATTTGTTTAGTCGCATTCGCTGAATGTGATCATGATCGCAAAGTCTTTGCGTCAATACTGGTTATATAATCAATGTTCACCCGGAACCTACCTTATGTCAGCAGGTCCCTTTGAACCGGCTATAGAAGCTGTTGSCCAACACAGGCTACRGAAGTTTACTAAACKTCTCGACTACACAACTGACCCGTTGAAGTAGTCTAGTRRCTAATTTGATGTCACCATACGTGTTTCTGCGAACACTACCAAAAWCRCCCTTAAGTCAACATAGACTTCCCGCAAGACTTTACATAGTCACATGAGTGGTATATTCTGATAGCCCTCATCAACCCTCGCAATATCTTTGGAATAAGCGCTCTCATGACGTTAAGATCCTTTCCACGCGCATTATGCAGCGCTCGAATTTGCATCTTTATATCTTCGGCAATTTACGAGATATCGATTGTTTAATTCGTCCGGAAGTACTGAGGTGCTGACAACCAAAAGCAGATCCGTCAATATTGACGATAGGAGCATGGGACAACTTGCAATACGCTCGTTATCAGTAGCGCAACATCATACAAAAATCCGCTTCTCCATACCTTCCGTATTCATAAAGCTCTGATGTTTACAGTCTCGATTGATGAATGGCCTCGACCATTTCATTCCCTTTTGTTCCCTTCCTCACTTCGCAGCCTAACTGATTTTTCTGTAAAGGTAGCACTCTCTCTTCTGTAGAACTTACACAACCAATTATCCAATCATAACATTTTACTTCATATCAATCCACTGATATACGTTTCTTGAACGACATCAAGTCTAACCTCAACCCATACTACTCTTAAGAGACTGAACGCAGTAAGTGATTACGATCTTTATCAAGTACTCACTTGATCCTTTCACATCTCAACTCCGAGCTAGACCTCCCAAAGGTTCCTAGCTCACATACAGGACCCGGCCTGTTCTCATCATCCCTTACACACACAGTATGGCTCGAAGAAGTATTCTTTCGACCATGCACATTCTGTGGAAGCTTCAGACACCAAGAAACGCCCGAGTGCAGATTATATCAGACAGCAACTAACCAATATTGGGCTGATCACAATGGAAACACAATTTATGAGGAGCTTACGCGAGAAGCCATGCGCTATGCCGTAGCGATACGTCGCCACAATGTATCCTCACTCTATCCAGAATTGGGGTATGACCCTGGACCGCTTGAAGAACTTGAAGAGTCGAAGAAAGTTTTCATAGGGCACTTCTTGGGATGTCTCCCTGATGCCTTCTTCACTCTCCAGCGCAATGAATGCGCAACCGCTATCGAAAACCCTCGAAATCATGTCACCATTCAAGATGACAGTGACGGTGACGATGACAGTGACGGTGACGATGACAGTGACGGTGACGATGAAGAGGATTTGTTCGCTCAGATATATGGTGACTGTCACTAGTTTTAGAATTTTCACTTGTAACAGTACACTAGATTTGTCAGGAGCGACTATAAAAGCCGCTCATCACTCTCGTTGTCTCTTCTCTTCTTTTCTTCAGACAATAATCCCTAAGCAATACAACTATACTTTATAGCCCTGCTTCAGAAGTCTCCTCCAACCCCATCCTTTACTTACCTTCCCACCCTCAAGGCATTCTTGCAAAGTGTCAGCACTTGTGAAGACCCAAGACCCCAACTCAAACTTCTCTTACTGGTGGCTTGTCACCACATTACAGTTCTTACATGTTTTCCCTTCGCGAGTATTAGCGGAAAGTAGACGAGCTGCAACAACAGGATTCAGCACGGATTAACGGGCCTTGAAGCCTGTAACACTGAATTCCCTTCCGCCCCTCGTCTACACTCACTCTTGCTTAGTATCGATTAGTACACACATAAAACTTTAACATAAGTAACGTGCACTTGTCGTTCAAACCACTTACCATCCGCAATATACTGTCGAGCATCCTCCAGATCCTGCAAGCGCGCTGTAAAGACCAGAGACTGAACATCCTCCCGTAAGTAGATCACAGCCTCAGTTATTACTAACTGCCATTATCACCTTCCGCCTTTCCCCTCTTTCTCCAGTGTTAGTGTTACAGTTGAGGAAACTCCTGTATCACAGACCCAAGGAAGTACCTCCCTTACAACTTGCGTCTTCGGTGATGCGAGGTGAACCTCGTCACTTCACCTCAACAGAAGAAGCCTGTTATCGCCCACGAGCATCTACAGGGCAGAAGCGTAAGCTCTGGGCACCGCTAAGCTTCATCAGCAAATATCTCTTTTGTACGTTTCTTGCAGACCGCTTTCGAGATGTGTGACCGTTGTTCCACGCCGAGTATCGGGCTTGTGTGGTCGCGCTGTCTGAGAAGGCTGTTAGAGGCGCTACTAGTATTGTTCTTTTGTACTACGCACAGACGGTCCGAGCGGACGGCAAAACAGAGCCGGTTCCCTTGTTTCTTGTCAGTAGAGCTAACGCTTGGTATGATGTTGCCAGAGGCTTGTGCGTGCGAGCGGTCACCGCTATAAGTTTGACCAGTGGCGCGATCGAAGACCCCCTCCTACACGAGTACGCACAATCTTTTTGTATTACACATCTAGCGGCAGCCACGCGATACCCATCTGGAACAGCATGAGTCATTTTGTCATGAGGACCCAGATTTCCAAGTTTGGCTCCAGCAGCGCGATCAGGTATGTTAATGTTGAATGCCGGAAATCCGTAAAATCTCCAGGCGCACCCTTTGAGATCCAGATTCTCTGTATCCTCGTGTCCCGGCACTGTGGGCAACTCGTCAAATGACGGAAGAGGCTGCCAGTGGGCCATGACTATGCGGTGCTGTCGCTTCGTGGAGGTTGGGGCCACCAGGTTTGCAAGCTGTGAAATGGGTAAGCGCAGGAACTGGCTTTGCACATGTAAGCGGACTTGACGATGCTCTGACCCGGATGAGGCGGCTCTGGTAGCTGAGCTTTCGGCACGCCCGCCTTACTGTTATCATGGTGGCCAGGATCTCTGCCGCTACACTCCAAGACAGTCTAGCTTGCGATGACCTGCTAGCTTGCTGGCTCGCTCGAAATCGTCTCATTGCCGAGTTTGGTGCATATGCAAGCCTCTAACAAAACTTTGGCTCTCGATCATCCTCATTCTTCCAGCCTCTACTTTGTCTAATACGGTCTCTCTGGCCTTGTGAATTCATCCATGCTCATTTGCTCTGCGCAGGGAGGCGGATGCGTTGCTCGGACTCTCTCCCGGCAATGGCTGGCGAGTCCCGCAAGTCACCTTGACATCTTGCGATGCAGAGAGGTGCTCTCCGTTCAGATTCAGGGATCCCCCTTCTGAGCCTTCCAAAGCTCTTATTACGGGATTCGCAATGACATTGAAGCGCCGACTGGATGACATTCCTTCTGCATCTGGGACGAGCCAAATCAAGCCAGAAGCTGGGTATTAATTGGATCTCGGGGCGAATAGACTGGTCCATTCAGGTTTCTTAGCGAGAGCATGCGCAGACCCACCAGAATTGAGGAAGTGGCCAGCAATAGGTTCATTAAAAGTGATAGAAGAAGTATGAACAGAGTTTATTTCAATACTAGATGAAAGGACTAGACGAGAGGCTAAGTCTTACTTATCTCTATGGGTTAATCCCTGATTGCACGTCTAGATACGATTGTCTTAGTAAGAATGATTGGAATGCTAACACTATAGAAGACACATCACATGTTTGAGGAAACATGCCCGAATGGAGGGTTGTATGAGGAGGGTGAGGAAGATAGAATCCTGGACGATACTGTTAAAACGCTGAGGCTGGACCATCTACTGGCAATTACAGTTATTGCCCTTTGTAATACTTTGTTCTACAAGAACTTGTGCGCTCATGGTCGGCACTAGGATCTCGTCGCTTTGGAAAAGTTCGAAAAGGGGCAGGAAGACATTGGGGCCCCTCCAATAGCCCATGGACCTTCCAAAGCTCTGCCTTGAAGTTGCTCTGCCATACGTCGGACATCCTCGTGACCCGACTGCTCGTAACGCAGGGGCCCCTGCCAGCAAGCGGACCACTCTCAGCTACCACACCAAGAATCCTAACCTTGGGCTTACCACCTCCTCCAGCCTGAGGCCATCCGGCTTCCAGTGCGGGTGACCTGCTTGCTGCTTGTCCATATCGGCTTTGGGTGCCTGTTTTGGAGTGAAATACCTACTCAAGCGAACAGATACGACGAAGAAGGGCAGGACGGATTCAGATTTCCGCTCAAAAGACTGTCTGGCTCTCACCGAGATAACATCGCAAACGGGAATCACTCACCAAGGCTCGCCTTTTGGCTCCGTGAATCTCAACCTGGGCATATAACGATCTTCGGCACATTCCCCTTTATCTTTCGGCAGATCAGTGGCTTCAGGCTTGTATCCCTCTGGAAACGCAGGCGCCTTCAGGTCGAAGGGCCCCTTCGGGTCGCTCTTCAGCCTCGGCATGTGAAAGTTTATAAGAAGGATGCCACGGAGCGCAAAGAATGTTCGCACGCAACACTGCGTCAGTGGGCCGGCAGGCTGCTGACTGCGAAAGACAGGAACGCGTACATAATTAGCTGCAATAATAGAGCGTCAACTCGTGCAGGGCTAGCTTACCCCACAGCAAGAAGGGTGCGAGGCGCCACATATGTACCAAGAACAGCTTGAGCGATACTTGCGGCAATTCCGCCCTTATTCAAACGTAGAGAATCGAAGAATGTGGTAGCTAATTGGGTCCCTGCGCTGTGCGGAACCATGACTTTGTTGGCGTATGCCTAATTGAAAGGAATACGTCAGTGTCCATCGCCTGGTAGCTCAGATGGGGGCCAGAACTCGCCTCCGACCAGCGTCGCAGCTCGGCAATATCCTCTGGTATGTGTTCTATGCCCATACGGCGACCAATTTCTGACCAGTAGACGAAGATGGCTTGTTCTTCAAGGGGAGACAGCCTCCTCCAATCACAAGCTGCCGCGAACTCGCAAGGGCGGAGGATGTTGACCGCGAGGATAACTGCAAAAAATAGACCTCAACGCCTATTTTTTGGGTTGCTTTCTCATTACTGGCTTACATAGGAAATCGTCATTGCTCTTCGCATGCGGCATGAATCAGCTCAGCTTGATGGTAAGTGACCTCGGTACCTACAATCTTGCCAACATATCGATTGTGAAGCCAGTTCATCCGCGCGACAGCTAAGGCATTACGCGGATCAATGGGAGCTGGCGACTCTTGTCTTCCTGATCCGGGGCCATGTATAGGAAAAGCCATGAAGCTGAACTCAAGAGCGGTGGTATCTGCAAGCCTGATCGATGTTTGGGGCAGGTCAGAGTAGAGCCTGCTGATCCGGTTGAGTATACAGACCTTCTACCCAACGAGCTGGCTTTCAGCTGTTGCGTAGCTGCAAGCAGCTTGCTGATTGTCGGGACCGCATAAGTCTCAAGTCTAGTGTTAGCCAGTAGAGCGTACACGTTCGCATGACAGCATCGCAGTACTCACATCCATAAGCCCGCTGGATTGTCCCATCGACATCACGGCCGGGCAATCCAATAGTGCGCTCTGAAGGTAAATTTCCTGCGCTTCTGCCGGTGTCATGGGAAATTCGGCACGGGTCAGGTCCCTCCCTTCGAGACCTTTCCAGTCGAGAAGGGAAGCCTTCGTGCATCCGTGACGGGTATCATACTGCTGGTGAATTTGCTTGATTCTCTGATAGCGGATGCGCCGAACTCGGTAAACCCGCACACCGAGGGATGTGCCGACAATCAGCAAGAGAAGCTGGAAGAGCGAGCCAATTTGTGAGCTGTACTGTATGATTGTGTGCTTCATCCTGTCACTGTGCAGACGTTTCTTGGAGTGAGTGCAAGAGCGGACGAAAAAGGCTTCTGTGCCAATGAACACCGTGGTTGTGTTTGCTGAACCGGACTTGAGTAGGTCACCCCCGGCTCCGCGAAGTCCGAACTGAGATAAGAGTGGCTGACAGGATCACAGGCAGTCTACCCAGTGATACGCGCCGAGCAATTTGACCAAGCTTGCCGGTGGAAAGCAGTTCAGACCATTGTCAGCCATGTGTACATGTGTAGCAGTAGTTTGTGGGCCTTCGGGTCGCAAGCGGGTCAATTGCAGTCCCATATCACAATGCTTGCAGTCCCAAACCACAATGCACCGCTCGCTGGAATTGAAGGTAGTGGGAGAGAAGAATTACGAAGGATCACCGAAATTGACCACGCTGCAGACGCACGCACGAGTCTTTGAATCTGGTCATGTCTACAACGAAAACGATCGAGCTTGAGGTTTTCCAAAATTCGCAAAATCGATCGGCTGCTCACACTGCATGAGTATACTTGAGTATACTCGTTCCCAAGCCGAAGGCCTTGCAAAGTCTTGCATTGCGACATGCATCATATCGACCGAAGAAGGGCTTGTGCGGCACTCACACCACGCATGCATGTCCATGACCGGCGTTCTCGTAACGAACAAAACAGGTGGGAGAAGAGGCCGCAGAACATCTCTCCGTTGCCACCACGGCCCGGAATCAATGCTACCGTACAATGCCCCGGGAACAAGCGACTCTCCTGGCGGCCTCGCTTGTGTCGTAGCTCTAGCCCAAGGGAATGCCTGCAATCCAATACCAGTACAGAGTAAGTTCATGATTCAGTAGGTTTTCGGCAGAAATGGAGCGCCGCCAGAGAGGCTCGCAAACTGATTCGAAATTCCTGTGATGATTTGCGTTGATTCCGGAGTGACTGTTACCTTTAAAGGAGAAGAGGAGGGCACAAATAAGTATGCAAGAATCAGAAGCAGGCTTTACAACCATGTCCGCATTGCAAGGAGACATGAGAGGATCTAAACCCAGTTACTCACCATATCAAAGCCCTGGCTTGCTCCCTCCCTGGCCTCAGCCCCAGAAAGTGCTACAATGCCACTTCCAACAGGAAAGACGTAAACGAAATGGTATTTACTATATGGTCCGTTCTAATTTTGACGTCAAGCTCACCAATTCCTTCCCCGAGAGTGAACTATCTGCTTTATCTTCTGTATGTGACCCTCCAAAGTCGTGCTGTTCGGCGCTGGAGACGGTCGTGGTAGTCCAAGCGACAAAACGAGATCGAAAGGGCCGATGAACAGCATATCTGATAGACCAAGGTCAGGAGACGCCATTCAATGCATTGGAATACTCTTGAAGGACTCGACGAGCGCGCCAATTCCTTCAATAGCAGCAATATCTTCAACACTCTGCAACGCGTCGGATGTTTCAATTTGGACAGCAACGATGACGTCGGAGTTCGCTGCCTCGATGTATGAGAAGCGGTTGACATCTCCCCAATTTTGGAATGCGTATGGACTGCCGAAACCACGAAGGCTAAGTGGGGGAAAGCGCGAAGCGGCGACTATCTGTGTGGCTGTTTGAGCAAGGACACCATAGGGCACAGTACGCCTGAGTTCGTATGGTCAAGGTTTTGCAAGTCCGAGCCACAGCAACTTCAACATCGACCGGAGCTACTGTAGCTTACTTACCATGGGCGCCTGAGTCTAGGGCAAGCTTGATCTGCCAGAATTGCCCAGCCTCGTCTCCGGCGGAAATTCGGATCAGACTACTGGGAGCTCTGTCGAAGGAGGCAGTGCCTCGAATACCAGCGACTGTATCTTGAGCACCTCCATGTAAGGGAATCAGGCCTTGTTCGCAATCTGCGATGACAAAATCTATGGAGGAGCTGGCATACGCTGCTGTTCTGGCAAGCTGTGCCCCGGAAGGGTGAGCCAGATACCGAAAGCTGGAGAGACAAGAGTACAGCTCAATGTCAGTTGTTAAGTAGCCCAAGACGACACCAAACACACTTACCCAGATTGCCATTGTTCAATGTTGTTTTCAGTCGGTGTGACATGCCTTTTGGAGCGAGTTAACTCTAGCTCAAGACCACAGAAGAGGACACTGCCCTGGTTGAAGGTGATTCCGAAAGATGAACAGTAATAATAGCTATATTCTTACTGAAGTGATCAAGCTAAACGCACAGTTGAGAAGGTGAGACGGTGGAGAATCCCGATCGTCAGATATCTGGGCCGAAACCGCATGTATCTCGTCCAGGCACCGCCAGGTTGCGGGCATAATTCAAGCACACAGCGCAACATCGCAGATTTTTTTTGCACCGCAACCTTGTAAGCGTCAGATCAGACGAGCACGAGTTGCAGCCATGGATTCTAAGGCTCTCGAACATACATCAAATCGTACAGTATGCATTATAGGACCTGGGCAACTCGAAATACAAGACAGAACCCCACCATCGAAGCCTGAAGCTGGAGAGGTCTTGGTGAACGTTATCGCCTCTGGGATTTGTGGATCTGATGTCAGTACGCCCCACCTTGCATCTTTGTGCGCGAGAATCTAATTCTTTCCTTGTACATCAGCTCTCGCGCTACACGTACGGCAATCATGCCTTTGAAGGCAAAGCGTTGCCTTCGAATGGTGACGGGTGCACTGTCATGGGACATGAATCCGCAGGTGAAATTGTCGCACTTGGACCAGGCGTCAAGCACTTGAAGGTCGGGCAAAGAGTGATGCTTCACCCCGTCGATCCCTGCTATATGTAGCGCCTTTCCTGATGACACTGCTCGTACTCTGTTTGCTGATGCTACGCGTCTTTCAGATGTGATCTATGCTGTCAGGGTCGGCACAATCTCTGCCGCAACGGCTCAAACCGCTCAATGCTGGGCCACGCCGATGGTTTCCTGGTACAATATGCCAATGTAGCTGCCAGATGCGTTTTACCGCTGCCTGAAGGAATGTCTTGGGATGAGGCAGCCTGCATACAGCCTCTTGCAATTGCAATTCATGTATGTGTAATTTGACGAAAACATGACATCGCTGATAGAAGCTGATGTTATCGATATCTCCTGGATTACATACAGGCGATTCGTCGAGCCGAAGTAAAACCACACTCTAGTGTTGCTGTAATGTAGGTCCCGCGTGTCGACTATTACAGGCTCAGGCTTGGTGGTTGATGAGCCGCATACGGCATGCTTCTTTTGCTTCTCGCCTACAGGGGAGCGGGTCCAATTGGATTATTCATAATAGAAGTGTTGAAGGCATACAATGTTGGATTCGTATTGGCCATTGATATATCAGCCGACCGACTTTCAGAGGCCAAGAAAGCCACCAATGCATCCATCTGGCAAAGGGATCCCAAAGCAAGCTCAGAGTTTTCACAATTGCAGGAGGAAGCTAGTAAGATACTGAGAGAACAAAAACAGCTTCGTAGCAGTCTCGGATTCGATGTGGTCTTCGAAGCGACTGGTGCGCCATCGTGCATATCTCTGGGCGTACACCTGTGTCGACCCGGAGCGATTTGTGAACAGGCTTCTATTCGTGCAAGGAGGTTTTGCGGAACAATGTCTGACCTTTAGCATACCTTCCATGATCAGATGCGCAGGTGGGACTGGGACTCAAAGAAGTCAGTGGGAGGTTCTCCTCGTTAAAGGCGGCACAAGATCTGATTTCTGGCACCTCTTCTCAGATAACCTTCCCGATGCGAATGGTTGCTGTCAAAGAGATTGATGTTCGAGGTATGAGTCGATAGTCCTCTTGCTTGGGGAGGTCGACAGATCGCTGAGCATCATTGCCTTTTTGCAGGTGTTATAAGATATGCCACTGGCTGTTTCGAAGATGCTCTGGACCTTTTACGTCGCAAGCAAGTAGACTTGGGCCGATACATAAGCAAGAGAGTGCCACTGACAGCGGCCGAAGCTGCTATTAAGGAACTCAAGGGAGGAGAAGTGGTCAAGATTGTTATATACAATAATGCTACATCGGAAGATCTGAATTTGTGATGGTCACAATAGGCAAGCATGTCAGACCATGATCAGAGGGTTGTCTCGGGTAGAGCATGCGCAAAACACCCGAATAGGACGCAGCAGAAGCTAGGAAGCCGCTTGGAGCCGTAGTACCTCCTTTTTGTATTGCTTAAGCTCGCGCAAGAGTGGATCATCAGCCTGTGTGGTTCGGTTCAGTTGAATCAATGTCAGCTTGTCTTAATGTAAGAATTCACAGAATGCAACGCCTTGACGCATCGGTCTCATTGAAACCCTAAACACATATACAGCAAGCTGCGCTGGTGGATCTGAGCGCATCTCTGGCGGCTCACCGTAATCTGCGTACAGTACAGACCGTTTGTGGAATGAAACCGTCCTGATGCGAGATCGGATGAAACATGATCTAGCTCTGAGACTAACGGTCGGGGGACGATTGGCCGCTTGCGGAACAAAAGGGGAAACGTCCGTCTGGCGATCCTGTTTCGTCCATCATGCTAAAGCCGAGATTCTGCACATCGTAGTATTTGGGGAGCAAAATAGGATGTTGCGGAATGGTCTGCCTTTCTCCCCTACCCCACGTTCTCTCCAAAAATTAACTCGACATGACGACTCGGACGCTCCCGAACGATATTGACAATCTCGAAAAGTCGGGCGAGGTGCATATGGAAGGACTTATTGATACCCTGTCACAGATTATCAAGCCCTGCCAGACGGGATCAAGAAGTCGCCCATTTATAAAAGAGGCATCTTGAAACTGGATCTCATCATCGTTCCGGCACGTATGATTCTCTACCTGTTATCGTACGTATCCTTTCCTGCGAGCCTGTTCAACATGGAGTACTATGCTGACACCTCCTGTCACAGTTTTATAGACAAGGTATGCCACCATGATGTTTTAGAGTTCCTATAGCCAGGTCATCAACTGAATGGCGCCCCACCCATATGATCAGGCTAATATTGGCAATGCCAGAGTAAGCGCACATGATATGCTACATGTGGATGTAAAGTCTAATCTAGCTCGCTAACAATCAGGTCGCTGGACTGCAAGCGGTAGGCACACCTGATTGCCAGCCAACATGAGATTAGATGGACTGACTGAACGTTCATTACGATCTCGGGCTTACAAATCATCATGGTCAATCGTTCTAACGATCCTGTACCCTCCCTATATTGTGGTAGAGCTGCCAGCAGTGCCGGTATTGAAGCATGTCGGTAAGCTGCATCGTTTCTACTTCGTTGCTTTGCAACTATATTATATGGTACTACGCACGTTATTCTTACGCATGTTATTCTTTTTGCTGATTCGCATCTCATTCGATCAGGTCCTCATAGACTGGTGCCAGCCATGACTGTCATGTTTGGCATCGTCTGTATCTGTCAAGGATTCGTCACGAGCTACGCTACCTTGCTAGTCTGCCGCTTCTTCCTTGGAGTCTTCGAAGGTGGCTCATTGCGTGCTGTAAGTAGTTTAGCGAGGGGTACGCATTTTGGGCAACAGCTCTGACTCGCCAGTTGCGCTGCGTTCCCCTCTCAGTGTCAGGCACTTAGGCTGTCAGATACCGTCTAGTAGGCAAAGGTCGCTCACCTCGGCTATAAAACAGTCTACCTTGCAACAATGTACCGCTCGGAACAATTCCAGTTCAGGTGAGAGCACACAAGCGTTGCTGCTGCCTACTTAGTCTTACGCCAAGACTTTACCAGAGCCGGCATGCTGTTGGCGGGCAATTCTCTGGCTGGTGCTTTCAGTGGACTTCTTGTGAGGCACGCGATCTCAAGTCATTGAACATGTGGTGACTGGTTATCAACGTGCTCCAGGCGGCCGCTATGCTCACTCTGGATGGTACATACGATCGCCCTGGATGGTGTAGGTCTGCATCTTTCTCTTTAAATTGAAGCGTCACCTAACGCTGAAGGTGTGGGAAAGCCTAGATCTTTATCATCGAAGGTGCCTTTACCGTTGCACTGGCCATAGTCTCTGCTTTCTTCCTGTGAGCCGATTATGAGCACGTTTGGTGGCTCAGCCACGAGGAAAAGGTCATCCTCCGGCAAGCCTATGATGTTGGCGCTGGTGGCGCTGAACATCACGGAAAGTTCAACTGCGCTGAAGTCCGATCCGCCGTGACTGTAAGCTCCAATGGTACAACATGGTGATTGCTCAGCTGGTTAACACAGATACTTCTCTTGCTAGTCACCGCTTGCTTGGGTCTACATAGTACTCGCGACTATAGCCGGCATAAATCTCTTCGGTTTCAGCTACTTGTAAGCCTCTGCCTGGCCAAAACATGCAGTGTCAGCTATTCAACTCAATCTTGCTGCATGCAGCGCATCCCCAATCGTCCGGTCGTTCGGGTATGGAACAATTGAGACCCAGCCACGGAGTGTTCCTCCATACGCTGTTGTCGTCGTGTGTCATGATCTCGGCATACTTTTCGGACAGATTCCGCTACAGAAGCTGGGCTTGCATGACCTCAGCGTAAGTAGCATTCCCTCTTCCTGAACTTTCGTCTTTAAACTTTTTGCTTCGTTTCTCACAGTGTTCTGGGAATTATCGGAACAGCAATCCAGCTTCCAAGATCCGCAGAGCGCGATATGCCGGCGTCTTTTTCCGGGCTTTCGGTGCCTTTGGTCAAGAGTGCCAGCACCATTGCATGGACTGTAGATAACATGTCGCCCTACTACAAGCGGGCAACTGTGGTTGCTCTTTCCTTTGGGTGAGTAACTGGAAGCATGTAGGCCAGTGCCAAGTCCGGAAGCTGACGTTTAGCCGAACCTATTCGTTGAGGTACCCAAATTGGCGGTATTGTTTCCGGTGAGCTTCAGAATAATTTCCGCTCTCTATCCATGGACATTATACTCATAAAATGTTACAGGATACATTTATAACGATCCCCCTTACTATCGCGCCGGCGCCACTGTGGCTTGCGGCAGTCTCGTAGTTGTGTTGCTTTGTGGCGTCATCGGCAACATGTGTGTGATAGCATCAGGTACGAGTCAATGCTACACTGACGGTCAACAATACCTCTCAGCTACATTTACCGCATCAATCGTGTTCGAGAGCGAAATTTGATCAGCTTGCCGTCCGATTTCCTTTTCCCAGAAGACCTATGAACGACAACGATGGTCAGTGTCTTGGTTAGCCGACCGGATGAGCATCAGACTGATAATTACCTAATGACCTTGCAGTGCGCTTCCACTATAGACATTAGTCGCCGTTCCTGGAAGACTTGGCACCGTAGCTCACAAGGATACTCAAGATCCATCGCCATCTGCCGACGCGGATGCCGATCACCTTGCCTGATGAATGAGTATATCAGGCAAGAATGAGTTCATATACACACACACACATATATATATATATACGGTATTCTTTTTATTTGTTATCGAACTTTGTAGGGACCAGAGCCTAAACTCATGGGGTAGCGCCCGGTAGTTCTCCAGGCTATTGAGAGCGACATAGGAAGAAATTGCTTGATACCACCAAAGACGCAGGGTTCTTATGCTACATAGTGCCAGCTAGGATCGCGCAGCAATGCAACACAGCTTTGCATGACGTTCCGTTGCTTGGCCATACGGCGCTATCTCATCCGAGAAACGGTCTGATGGCCGTGCTGTCATTCGGGTCCTGAAGGTTCATCCAGAATTGCTCGAATGTACCTGGTAGCAGATCGTTCCAATTAGGAAGCAAGCCAGCTGGGCTGGGTGGCTGTGATAGGTTCAGAAAGTTGAGGTCGGAAATGTTTGTGAACTCCGGAGCAGCAGCGCCAAGATTGACGGCCAGATAGCGGTCCCCTCTCGCTGGACTTTGGGGTAGATAGATCTTTCCGACTTCCTCAAAGACCGCTGCTATCTTGCCTAGTCGTTGCTTGGTAGCGCTCTCGGCTAGTTGGCGTCCACTAAAGCCAAGCAGCGTATCCAAGAGAGTAAGGGACTGTCTTGATATGTGTGCCACCTCTGATGTGGGGATCGTGTCTGTGCTGTACTCAAAGAACGATCGAAGATTATGCAGTTGCCCTCTTAGTTGCACACTCGTTACCGAAACTTTGTCCGGTTGTTCAAGCAGGTGGATGAAGAGAATAATGGCGGCACCAATGGCGTAAAGGCAGAGAAAACATCGCTGCCGGCAGTGAATATCAAGTCAGCAATGAGTCGTTTCTACAAGCCAAGACGGAATTCGACAAGCTTACGATTTCTACTGAAGCGTTGTGCATGGTTTGCAAGGTATCGCTGATGAAGGCGGCACTCTTCAGGCACGTCTCCCTCGAATGTCCATACACATGGGAACCGGTACTTCTGACAAAGAACGGCCGATGTAAACGTAACAGCTTGTTGTGAATCATGCAGGCCATAAAGCCACGTTTGTCTGCAGGAGTGTCAAAATGCTCTGTCAAGCATGCTATATCCCGAAGGCGCTCGATGGCTGTAGAGCTTACGAGCTGGATTCAACACGCTGGTCGAACTTTCGCCTGTATCGTAATAAATAAGCTCGTTCTCTAACTCCTTCGATAATCCGATAATAGACTTGTAGTCTATCCATCCAGCAGAATTGCTTTTGACTTTCTCTGCTTTCATTGTGAATCGAGCCACGAAAAGCTTCAGCTGCATAAAACAGTCAGTTGAAGTGTAGAATGGAGAAGTGAGCGACGAAGTACTGACTCTACTGAAAGAAACGTCGGTCAAGTGATCTGGAGGTCGCGAGATAGGTACCAATTGTAGCCCCAAATCTGTGTCATCCAGCTGTCCATGTTGAAGCCGTTTCAGGATCCTACATCGGACCAAATGCGCGCACGACCTACATTGCAGACATCATCGGTGTCGACTGCAGGGCAGGAGAAGTCAGCAATTTCACGCGAGGATTTGATACACACGCGGGAAGGGAAGGGGGTTGGAGGGAGCTCACAGCTTTCTTCAGATACTTGCGACACCCTCGCTCCTGTGCAATACAGCCAATCCAAAGAGAGAGCAAAACTCCACAAGCGCTTTGCTAGTTCTCTCTTAAGACAGCATGCCTCCCGAGGCCAGGCAGGATCATCTGCAGGCATTTTCGTGTGATCGCTGCCCAGCATGTGGAGGTTTAACAGCTGGCAGTTTCGGATTATTACACTCAGATATAGATAGAACGAGGGACTGTGGCCTGTAGTCGCGGTAGACTCCCTGGGTTTGCGATAATTCAGGTGGAGAAGCAGAGCTTGCACTACGCGGACTTGGGGACGATCCATCCACTGTGAAGCCGCCAGACATTCTCGGAAGCTGGAAAGCCATATGTCGGGTAATGATTGAAGCTGCTCCCGTGATAAGCTTTGTACCGGCATAGGCAGGACCGGAGTATGAATCAAGAGCACGGCTGCCCAGCCTAATACCTATGGTTCTAAGCGAGCCATCAGAGCTAGTCTTTTCCGGAGGCGTGACGCAGACTACGAACCATGTAGTAACAGGCAAGCCAAGCCTGCAGATTGACCGTTCTCAGGACATTTGCAATGTACAAAAGTGTATAGAATTTGCCTACCGGATCGACTCGTTTCTTGGATTGCTGTACAGCGAGATTTCCGAACAGCTGGCTGCATTCATCTAAGAACGTGGGTCGGTGGAACACATCGTATAACCAACAAAGTTCCTCGCTGTTAAGACATCTGGCTTGTGAGCCGAAACGAGGGCATCTTATACACGATGGAAGAGGAGGCTATGGACCTACAAAAAGAAATCAACCAGAGCTTTGGACAAATCCTCATCGGGCAAGCTTGCCAAAAGAGGGTCTGTAACCTCTCTAGTACGAAAAATCGATTGTTCGCTGTCGAATTGGTGTTTCTGGGGAATGAAGATGGTCGTATAGGAGCCCGGTCTCAGGAGAGGCAGTATCTGTCGGTGTACGTGCTGCGGTTGCGAGGCTCAGCCATGTGATAGTACAGGAGGCCAGCCATAGACACGTCGCGCAACAATAGCAATCGCTTACAACACCAGCTCCACTTCGACCATTGAAAGGAATTGGAGCGGAAATGCCGAGCACGGGAAACTGCAGAAACGAGTGGGTTAGAAGAAGCGTGGACCTGACTGGCGAACTCCACGCCTTCAAAGCAAACTGAACGGCATACCTGTTCATGATCAAAAGCCATACTTTCTATGGCAGCAACGGCGGACTGTGTCTCTCGATCTATATTGCAATTGTGTGGATACGAATTTCCGTGTGCATCATCACTTGGGTCGTAAAAGCTGGCTGTTTGAAGGCTGCCTTCGGGTTCGGATAATATTGAGGGAACCGGAACACTGGCGCTCTTGCCAGCCTCTGAACCGGCTTTGCTGTCCCTGCTTTCCCAAGCGCGCTCTTTTAAATTTTGCTGCCAACGCCCCTCATCTTTTCCTTCCTCTGTAAGAGCAGTCGACAATCGCTTCTCCAGCTTGACAAAGACGATCGTCAGGAGGCAATCATTCTCCATAGGCGTTGAAGCAGAGACTTGGCTTACCTTGCTTAATCGTCGTTTGACTGCCACCATGTCGGCTAGCAGGTTTTCGTGACTCAGACTTATGTCCGGAACTTCGAAGTCTTGCGTAAGGTGGGATTGATTTTGCCATGGTATGATTATCGTACGAAAGGATCAGTAGTGGATAGGAGCGAAAGGGACGGGGATGGCGTAGCTCTAAGCGACTTGAAACCTTGCATCGGACTGGAATTGGCGCAACTCACTACATTCGTCTACGCAACCCTTTTCTGCAAAGTACGAAATTCAACGTCGTTCACCACAAGAAGAGAGTAAGCCGAGACAGTGCAGGGGTAGGGCAGACAAGAGGCTGCTTCAAGTGCTGGACTGACTCTGACAAGCTCCACATGGATCCTCTTGATCACAGCGAATCTTGCGCTTTTGGCATTGTAGCTACGCATTGAGGTGTAAAAGCCCAGATCAAGCATTAGCTTAGCTGACCTGACATTCGGACTACGTCTCACTCACGCAGGACGACTTTAATCTTGGACGTTTCCGCTTCCCTTGACCTTGGTCGGCTTCGATTGCATGCGAGCTTGAGGTTTCGTCTGTGCGGAGCAAAGGAGGAAACCCGCTAAAGGAGGGATCTTGCCGTGTGCTGTCCTGCCTGGGCATATCGCTGGGAATCTGGCCCTGTAACTGGTGTGTTCGCATATGTTGGGGTGAGCGAGAGCCAGGCAGAAGGGCGGGACGGCCGGAGGTGGCACATTGAATCCCGAGACTGCGAGGCTATGCGCGTGATCTGACTGGAATGGAGGTGTCTAGCCCAACAGGCGGACGGCTGCGAAGGCGGCTCGTCGAGAATAGGTCAGTGGCACCAGAGAATGCAAGTACGGAATAGCAGCCTGCACGTCAACGTCTTCACCTCTGCGCGGCGTGGTGCGGTTGGAGTTGGAGTTGGAGTGCTTCCGATCCGAGTGCGCAAGTTCGCACAAGGCAGAGTCCGCATGATCGGGACTCGAGGAAGGTGAGATCTACACAGGATAGACTAAGTACAGTAGAGTAAAACTCGGTTGTATGAAGAGAAGTAATGAAAGCTCAGGCTGTAGTATGCTATTGGCTTCGGTATAAATAAGTGCTAAGGCTTTCGACTGATGAAGAAATGTGGCGAAGAAGGAGGAGGTCTAATCGAACGTAGGGGCGAAGAGGCCACGACAAAGCTTGCAGATTTGACACAGAGGGAGAGAGTGGCCAGTTCTCAATTGATAGACCTTATGTAATGGATAGTGGAGTGCTCCCAGGCTCCGCTTATCCAATGAGTGCTTTGCTGTCTTCAACTGCTAGTCGCGTTGGGTGAAGGGGGTCGAGAAAGTTGAGGGAGGAGATGTATTTGAATGTGTTTAGAAGCCACCTGAGGTGAATTGGAAGCAATCCAGTCAATACCAAAAGCGGGGCATGGAGACTATTGATGGGCAAGTGAAGGATGTGGCGTAGAAGGAGCGGGGATCGAGTCACAGGTTCACGGAGATATTTGGGTACGTCGAACATTACTTCTGAAGCGTAGTGGTGCGGTGCAGACAGTAGTCACGACACAGCAGATCCAGCGCATGCATTGATGCTCGACGTGATCGAGAGCCGGTTCCTCGGCAACACACGTCTGTCTCGGTTTTTCTCTACGAATGGATCTCCGAAGCCCGGGCTCGACAAAACGAGGGAATCGATTCAGCGCTTTGGCGGTATCGTCCGAGTCAAAGCGGTCTTTGGCATGGGTCAAATTCTCGTTTTCGAAAAGGTACATGCGCTACTTATTGCATCTTATCAGGCGGACAGGTTAATGGTGGCGGATCCAGCAGCCCTAGCGTATATTATGACACTGCTGCCTACAAATATCCCAAGCCTGCTGTCGCCCGCGTTCGCATCGGTCGTGTACTCTCTACCGGGGTGGTCTGGGCTGAAGGTCGGTCCTAACCTTCTGTAGACCTCATCTCTGACTCCCACATGGCTAAAGACATGCTCTACAGGTGATATGCATCGTCGCCAGAGGAGAATCATGAACCCATCTTTCGTCAAGACCCGAGTCTACAGTCTTCTTCCACATTTCCTTGCAGGCTCCAAAGATGTAAGTCCTGTAGAGTGTTCGAGCTTCGTTTCCATGCAGGGCACCCTACCGACTAGCGAAATGCCACCTCATTCTCTACACAGCTCGAAACCTTCTGGATCAAGGGTATGGGAGACAAGGAGATCACTGTCTACGATGTTATGGATGGTCTATCGCGCATTACGATGGACACTTTGGGTCGCGCAGCGTTCGGTCTCGACTTCAATTGCTTGGACAGGCCCGACGACCCCCTCATGAAAGTTTATCGAGGTTTCATGTGAGTGCATCGAGACCGTTGATGTCGGTGTACCGCGCAGACATTTTGGCCTATTCATGTGCACAGAGCCCAAGCAGTCGCTCCACCGGTCCCATCTGCCATTCTGATTAACGAACTGAGCCCAAGGTTGCCTCGATGGCTCGGTCATGCCCTGTACAAGCTACCTTTCGCTCGAAACAAAGACTTAACACGCCGAAACGCTGTAGCGCAAACATTTGCGTCCCAGGTGGTGGAAGAGCGCAAGAAGATTGTCGAGGATGCTGGTGGCGTCGACACACGCCGAAACGCTGTAGCGCAAACATTTGCGTCCCAGGTGGTGGAAGAGCGCAAGAAGATTGTCGAGGATGCTGGTGGCGTCGACACCGAGACGGAAGACATTCTGAGCAGCTTCTGTGAGTTTTCATACAACCATCGTCAATTTGCGGTAAGAGCGCCCGCCTCCTAGTATCTCCGGGCGTGCAGTCACAACCTTGTCGTTGTCACATCCACATCAAGGAGTGATCTGAGAAATGAACTGATACTCATTCTTTCTTCTTTTTTCAATAATAGTGCGAGTAAATCAATCTGAAAATCCCAAGATGCAACTTTCCAATGAAGAGCTAGTAGCACAAATTCGGTGGGCCTAATAATGTCCCCAGTCATTGCCAGGGAGTATGCTGAGACTAGACCCCCTTTCGCTTTTCTTTTTACAGCACGCTTATTTTCGCCGGACATGATTCTACCACCCACACTATCTCGTATGCATTATACCTCCTGTCACGCAACAAGAAGTATCAAGATCTGGTGAGACAGGAAGTCACCGAGCTGTTGCAGCAGGACCCAACGGCGGAAAGCTTCGAGGAGGCCCCCTGGCTCAATGCTTGCATCAAAGTAGGAGATATCATGGTTACTTCAGCTGCAGCACTATCACTGATTGTTCAGCCTTCGACAGGAGAGTATGCGACTATTGCCGGCTGTGCCAACTGCTGCCAGGGAAAGTGCTGAAGCCGATGTGCTTCCACTATCCGTTCCCATCATTGCAAATGATGGCACGAGGCTATACGAGCTACCCGTCCCTGCCGGCACCGAGATCCTGCTGTCTATGGCAGATTACAACACGTCTCCTGAATTGTGGGGTCCAGATAGCTACGAGTTCAAGCCGGAGGGTTTCTTCGTCCAGAGGGTCCCTTGATCAACGCCAAGGCCATGTCCGGATCATTTGGTGACATACTATCCTTTTGATGGGGCGTCTTTCTTGCTCAGAGATCTAGCCTTACTCTTTCACGCCGATAGCGGGACCTCGCATCTGTATAGGTTGGAGATTCGCGTGAGTTCATCACCAGTCGGTACCTACTTCCGACCAACTTGACCTCCCTGACTTATGAAGCGACACCCGGCTTGTTGACTTGCAGTATTCTAGAAGTGCAGGGGTTCTTGGCCCGCGTCCTTACACCATTCTGCGTCGAAGAGCGCGAAAAGAAGACGGTCATCCGTACAAGTGATGCCCCTATTATGTCCCCTATCGTCGATGGTCAGGTACAGAACATGCCCTTGCGGTTCAGCCATGTACGTACTTGACTGGTCCATGCTACGCCTCGAGGGAATGCACCCTGCAGCCGTATATCACTGGCAATCTTCCACTTTTTTACCTTGTCAATGTAAGTACTATTACGTCTAAATTGTGGAGCTGCTAGATCAAATTACGCTAACGCTGGCTCGTGCCTTTCACACCCTTCTCTCAGGCCTTGATTGAGTTAGACTATGCTGCTTAGATGCATCAGATTGTGTCAGATGTCTTCCTTCCCGAGGAACGCATCACTACTATCAGATAGCCTAGCTGAAAACCCATTATAACTTTGGGATATACATTAGCTGAAGGGGCATACACTGCTTCTGGCCTTGCCGCCACATCCTCTGCTGCAAAGTGCGTCTCTCAGGGTGCACTCAGGGTGCAAAGGTCTTTGAAGCGGATTTGGTCTGCTGTTTGATTCTGATAGAATCAAGTCATTCTACAACGACGGATCGTCCTGCCTTCAGCTCAAGTTTCGGTTCAGCCCAGATCTACTCATTGCGCGCGCATCTCCGCCTGCTTCCAAATTTGTGATCGATCGGTAGAGGATTTCTCGGAATTCTGGTGATCAGAACTGGCAGCGTACCCCTAGCCTTCGTGAGGAGGAAGCTGCACCTTCAACTGCTAATCAGTTTGCCGTCCTCCGTGAAATAGGGCCATGCAGTGTACAGTTCTCGGATATACCACTAGCTGGCTCGTTGATCCTGTATAGCCAGAGTCACCGAAGAGACTTGAGGGCATGTGGACAGAAGCATACGCGCTGACTAGCGTAGAAGACAGATCTCTAGAGTATGTTCGTATAGAGATTGAAGAGCCAGACGACAAAGAGGTCTTGGTAGAGATCGTAGCCAGTGGCATATGCCATTCAGAATCTTCAAACATTGACTCGCCAAAACCGACACGGCAATACCCTGTCGTCTTCGGGCACGAACGAACCGGTCTGGTTCATGCAGTTGTCAAAGCTGTTCGGAACTGGAGGTATGTAGCCGTATCTGATTCCTTTCACGTACTGTGACCTCCCACGATCAGAAGTCTGGCGCCATCTGTATATGCGATTCTGGAAAAAAGCAAAATACTCATCCCACAATTTGGTTCCAGCCCGGAGGCAAGGTTGTGCTGACATACGCAAGCCGTCGGAGATGCGCCTCTTGCAAAGCTTCGAAGCCATATTGCAGCAAATACTTTACATAATACAATCTATCGGGCCAGCGGTGAACGGCAAGTTCGCCTGGAAGGATACAAATGGCAGATCAGTTGCGAATTTCATCGGCCAGGGCAGCTTTGCGCGACATCTACTCATTCATGGATCGGCATGAGTCAAGGCAATTCACGTCTTGCTCACGCATACAATGAGCTGACCTTCCTCAGATAGGTAAGCGTACTTTCTGAGCAAGCAGACTTGCTTGAGATGGTTGCCGGTACGTCGCCTGAAGTTGGAAATAGTCCTGTTCTCATCGATCTGGCTTTGTATAGGCTATGGATGCGGCATCATGACTTGGCGCTGGCGTAACGTGTAATGCCTTTAGTGCCGCACCTCCGGGATCTAGCATAATGATCATCGGTGTAAGCCAACACGATGTCCTCACACAATCCATGAATTCTCGGCCAGTCCTTACAGTGCGGAGTGGTGGGTCTGGCAGCCTTACTAGCCGCTGCAGCAGGCAATTTTGGCAGAATCATCGCAATCGGCCTGCGATCATCGCTTCGCCACTGCGACAATACGGGGCGCAACTCATACAATCAGTGCGCGAGGCCACTCAACTCTACGAGAGTCTCTTCATGACTGTAGAGGCCCCGTTGACCATATTGTCGATGTAACCGGCGTAAGCAAGGGTATTCAACAAGCCTACGATGCCCGTTCGCCCAATTACCAGCACGTTCGGGCAGCTGTCGTCCCAACCCCTGGATCTTGACCGGGAAGGGTTGTGGAGTCATTCAAAGGGTGCTTGTATTCATCGGACTTTCAAGACATTCACAACATTCGATCTTCAATTCTTTCACATGATATCGCAGCAATTTACGTGACGTGGCAGCAGCGACTTGCTATCAATGAGGTATGGCACGGGTCTCCAGAGCTAGACGGCAAGTGCAGCAATGATGCAGTAGCAGTACATCTCGCTGAGGCACAGCCATACTCGCTCTACCCTTCACCCGACTCTTATCTTCTTTCCTGCACATTCCCCGCGCACATATTACGTTATCACGGCTTTAATGACGCCGGCTGCGGAAGCTCCGTTTCCGACCTCCTTTCGACCTGCGGACCCACTGTATCGTTCGGATAGTGGGCGAGAACTGGGCCAATCAGCCCTTTTTGCACGCGGGGCTCCAGTCTATCGTGCTATGCGCGGGATGGGTGAACAGTCGGAGGCCCAGCATGCAACATCCGTGAGACTGGGCTTCCCGAACGGTCACGGATCGTGTTGAGTCGGATCCGTGAACAGTCACGGTGAACAGTCAGGGATGCAACCCCTTCTCCTCTGCACTCCCTGCTTTCTGTTCATCTCATTCTAATTGAGGACCGTATTATTCTCTTCTCAATAACCGATCTGCGCAGGATGGAAAAGTCTGAAGCCTCTCACCTCTCCGATGTTCCGGAGCTTCGGAACACCACTCTAAATGATGCTAGCTCGATCCAGGTTACCGATGTAGAGGCAGAAGTTCATTGGCGGACGCTACTAGTCGTCTTCTCATCCTGCTTGACTTACTGCGCCTCGGTATCAATCCTTATCGCATCAGGCTTTTGGAAAGGTATGTTTGGCAGCTGCATGTGGATCGCAAACGCTGGAGGAAACATTCTGACGTACGCGATCTCGTCCTTTGCAGGCAATGTGTCTGCAGACATTGGTGGCGAAGACGTCAACCTTTGGCTACAACAAGCCATCAATATTGTAGCCACGGTCATCGGTCTGCCCATATCTGCAGCGGTAAGCTCGTAGCTTCGTCCACTGACCTCTCCATCCTGACGTTTCTATAAATTACTAGAGCGACCGGTACGGAAGAAAATGGATCCTTGTGACATGCTGCGCATCCGGTTTCATAGGCGCCTGCATCGTTGCAAGTGCATCATCTATGAATGTTGCCATCGTTGGCTCATGCTTTAGCGGCTTGGCTTGGGGAGCATTGGTGAGCCGTAAGACACCCTTATTGCGTGGTCTCAACTAACTCTCCTCTTGTAAATGCAGGGTATCAGCTCTGCCATCGCGAGCGAGGTCATTCCCAGAGCTCATCGGGGGACAGCACAATTGCTGTTCCAAGGTGTTGGGACGTTTGGCAATCTCATAGCCGCTATCGGTGGAGGAGCTCTCGTAGCGCGTGATAGCGCTTATCCAGGCTGGCGAATCGTGCGTATGCGTGTTACAAATGTAGGCGCAGAGAACTGACTTTCCGCCCGACCATAGCTGTTCTGGATCTTGGCAGCCTTGACCTTTACATCGACTGCACTGTTTGCACTTGTATATAATCCTCCAAAACATGTACCTAAGGAAGGCGACGGTACCGCAAGAATGGATTATATCGGCACAGGGTTATGGGCCTGTGGCGTAGTCCCTTTTCTGTAAGTCTGATTAGACAGCGAAGTCATCGGTGATTAACACTCCACACAGAATGGCTCTAGTATGGGGAGGCAGTGCCTATGTATGTACAATTCTCTGCTCACCTGCCCTGTCGGCCGAGCTCAGATTACGGAGCTCCGCAAACAGGCATGGACTTCTGCGCACGTCTTGGCAAGTATCATCGTGGGCTCCGTGTTCCTGGTGGGCTTTGGCCTGCACCAGTTCTACTATAACAAGGAAGGACTGTTCAATCATCAATTGTTCGCCAGTAGGAATTTTCCGATTGCGCTGGTCGCCATTTTCGTAGAAGGTAAGTGCCCTGGCCACGTTCTTTGAAGGGGTTCACTGAGTAGCTCTCCTGCAGGTATGGTATATATCGTATACAGCAACTTCATCGGACAACAGTCGGCCATCTTATACGACGCTCGTCCGGTTCAGTTTGGCCTGCGATTCTGCGTATTTCCCTTGTGTGCGCTACCAGGCTACGTCCTATACTCATATATCGTTTACAAAACCAAGAATGTCAAGTGGGTGATGGTGTGGGGTTTCACTCTATTCATGGCAGGAATAGGGGGCTTGGCTGCTTGTGGACCTGACAAAGGTTCGCTCGCTATCGGAAGTGAGTCTCGCTGTCGGCCTGCCTCGATGTCGGTACACAAAGTTCAAACCCTTCTTTGAAAGTGGCTGGTCTTGCTGGATTCGGCTTCGCGGCTCCGATTGCTCTGATTGGAACGGTCGTCCAGCTCGCGGTACCTCCAGCTTATATTGGCTTGGCTGGCTCTTTGGCATACTCCATGCGGGCCCTAGGAGGTGCAATTGGTGTCACAATTGCCGAGGCCATCTTCAAGAGCAAATGTGCGCGTCATCCTTTTCCAAGGGCTGTCGAGACACTGATTTGACTGAGATGTTTGCAGTGACCAGCAATCTACCAGGCAGAGTGGCAGCTTCTGCACTAGCAGCTGGCCTCCCAGCAACGTCTCTGCCTACTTTCGTCACCGGACTCGCTACATTGAACGTACCGCTGGCCATGAGCGCGCCAGGCGTCACTCCGGAAATTTTCGCGGCTGGATATGCTGCTACGCTGGCTGCCTTTTCCTACTCGTGAGGGCTGATTTCTATTGAGGATTCCGAGTATCGAGTCTAACTTCTCGGGTCAATACAGGTTTCGATACGTCTGGATCGTCACTCTACCGTTTATAGCATTGGCTACGATCCTTGTTTTACTGCTCCACCCCGTTCATTCGGACATGACTGCCACTATCGATCGTCCAGTTGAGCGCATTGGTATATCTACCTTCCATCAGGCTCCTCTACCCAATAGTTGACATGTTTACACCTATCAGATCATGCCCAACATGTCGAGGCTAGGGCATCACACACTTAGCGGCGTGCCCTCGAGCGCCTAGAAGCACCAACCGCTCGCAAGGGAGAATATCTTCACAGGAAGATGCTTTGTTTCATGATGTGCTCAGATATGAAGGGTCTCCCCCCCCCCCCCCCTCTTCCCCCGGGCCCCCCAGAGTTGCAGATATGCAAGCTGCTAGCATTTAGCACAATTCCTTACGTACCCTAGCCCAGCCTGCGTTCGAAACTGTTGGTACCGAGTTGGGCGGGACCCCATTGTTGTCGCCACAGACCGCGCTCCTTTTGTATGACCGTAGGCCATTGCCATATACCTAAGACGTTGTATGGAGCACAGCTCCCTTGGAATAGAACGAACACCACCTACAGCTCATTGCATACCCTGACTATCACGTCAGGTCGTGCTAGAGCTACAGACGGTATAGCGACACTGATCAGTAGACGTACAGATCAGAACCACCAAAACCAAACCAGTCGCGACTACACAATGGATCAAAACATCGTGGAGAAACACGCCTACGGCATCGACCCCAAGACAGCCACGAAGGAAGACCTTTCCGAATATTTCAACGCCAAGATCCTCACATACACCCAATGCGAGTTCAAGGGCTACGACCTGTGGGCCATCTTCCAGGAGGACTTCACAGGTTGGACCGCTGAAACATTCAAGAAGGTCCGCACGGACACTCGCACCCTAGTCCGCACCTACCTGGTCTCAGGCGGGGTCTTCGTGGAATCTTACAACAATCGAAGGTGCCTCGGCACAGTCCTCCTCGACGTACTGGAACGCGAGGAATTCCGCGGATGGACCGAGGCCGAAACCACAGCGGCCCGGTTCCCACCCGATACAACCCCCACAGCTGGCAAACTCGACATCGACCCCATCGTCAAACCCGACACCGGCACCTACCCGACCACTATCCCCGAACCCGAACGACTACCATCACGTGACCTCAGATCGAGCCCCGTGCCCGTTCCTTCATCCGGTATAAAACTTCTATCACAAGGAGGTGACGACCCTGGCAAAGATGTATGATGTAGAGCAACGTATCGTTTGTATTGGCGTAATATAGCTGGGCACTCTGAGACCAAGTCGAGAAGTCCTTCGGCGATCTCCGATATCCGGTATTCCCGAGGCTCAATGACTTGGCTGCTTCTTGAGCCAGACTCCTAAAACGACAGATATAGACGATACTGCTATAAGGAGGGCAGCTCCTGTGCTTGACGAATCCTAACGGACTCTCGAGCGAACGCTGGTAAGGGGGATATACAGATCGTAGTTCAAAGTATACGTTTGGCCAATACTCGTTATATTGCACGAAGAAGAAAGGCAGCTGCTTCAGAAGCTGCTGAGAACAACGAGAGGCTCTTACAAGGTAGGCTAAAGCCATCAAAATATCCTAAAGTTACTAAATGCGGTCTGCCTTGTAGTTGTCTTTCCGCTTGCTCTCCGATCGCTCTTGCTGCTGACATTCGTGGGTCGTCGAGCTTGCTTCAAGAATACCAGCAAGAGAGACGGCCCGCAGTCAATGTGAGTGACCTAATCACCACAATACAGACGAGCAACGGTATGACGGCGTAAATGACGAGGTAATAACAGGAGTTGAAGATCAGAGCTCGTCAGGAGAGCTGGTGACAACAGTTGGGTGAAAAGGGATACCACCATCTATTTCTTATGTAATCACTCCACCTCGGAGAATGAAGCCACGGCTCCGGTGCAGGTGCAAGGCTGTTCGGACCACCCTATAGATTGAGTTTCCCAACAGTAAGGACAGCTGACACAGAACGTCTGGGCCTGACATCCGGTATGGTATGGCTTTAGTCTCCATCTGCGGTACACCAGAATTAGCTCCAGACAGTGGTTGCTCCATTCCTTCTCAGGCAATGAGGATATGACAACGCGTGACATTCATGACACTTCACGAGGATTATTGATATGGTGTACTGCATCATACTAGGTACAGCTCACGATGTGGACTAAGATGTCTCGGTCTGGCGGGTGTTACTCGAAGCGGAGGGCGCATACAACAAGCCAAAATTAGTATTGAAATGCAAGTAATTGCCGACTGTTGCTAATTATTAGATGTTCCCTTCAATCAGCTTCTCATGATGGCGACTGATCGAGCACCAGGGCAGCAGGTGGATTCTTCGGGTTTAGCCAATCGAGGCCGGGCAATAAGATGCATCCGGATTTTGGAGGGTGGTAATCCGTACATCAGAGCAAAGCGCATATCGGTGCCGCACATAGCTAATACAAAAGCCGGGGCCGCAAATCCACAAAGTTGTCCCATTCAGAGTCGATTTGTGCAGCGTGGGTCACGATACATTACTGAGCGCGACCACAGTACACTTATTCCTTATCCCCTCACCTGGCAAGCCTGGCTTAATCAAAGCTGTCCCCAAGTACCACAGAACAGGATACTTACTACGTCCTCCGGTCTCCTGACACCGACGCGGTCATATGGAACACTTCACAAACACTGCACCACGGTTCGCGATGACCGGCTTAGCTGGCTCCTCCAGCACCGCCTTTTGGGCAGTCCTGGCAGTCCTGGCAAGTGCATTCTTGTATCTGGCGAAGTCTGGCAGGAGAGACAAGTCTCTGCCACCCGGCCCCCCTACAACAGCATTTCTTGGAAATGCGCACCTCATGCCGGCACGGAACTCGCACTTATACCTTACCAAATTGTCACGAGAGTATGGCGAGATATTCTCCCTCAAGATCTTCAATAGCAACCTCATCGTCCTTAATTCGTCCGCGGCAATGTCCGAGCTACTCGATAAGCGCAACACGTCCTTCAACGGCAGGCCACCGGTTCATATCCATTACAATATGACCACGAAGGGGCACCATGTCGTTTTAGCAAACGGGAAGAAGCACACGATTTTTAGAAAAATGTTCCATCGATTCCTCTCGACGTCCGTTGTCCACAAGCATCTGGCCCTGCAGGAAGCAGAGGCTTCCGCTGTTCTCTACAACCTCTTAAAGAACCCCGGTGGCTATTTCAAAGGTGATTCAGTGCGAGTTACCCCCTTCATTGACACAGGTAGCTCACCTTCTCCGCTTGACATCTACCCGTCATGCATTCAGAGATGAACCGATTTTCGCTTTCCGTAGCTCTGGCTGTTGTGTATGGCAAACGCTGCCCCACTTACGATGATGTAGATGCACATGGCTTCAATGGTGCTGAATTCTACCATTTGGCGCATGAGCATAACTGTACGTGCCAAACCCCAGATCTTGCAGCTACGACACTGATGCTTGACCTCCTCAGCCTATCTTGAACTTGGCAATGCCCCTCCGGTGGATGTTTTCCCCATCCTAAAGCATGTACCAGATGCTTTCGCTGGTTGGAAACGAAAGGTCAAGGACCTCGCACGCCGCCAAGACGATTTGTACATCAACAGGCTATACTCAACGGCAAAGGTTCACGTAAACAACGGACGGTTCGATGCAGATTCGTGCTGGATGGCAGACAGTGCGTCCGTATATGCAAAACCCTCTCCACTCACTGACTCAGATATCTGGACACATGTGTCTAGTTATCATCAATAATCCCGGCGGCCTTTCCGATGAATGTCTGGCCTGGAATGGAGGCATTGCTCTGGAGACGGCCGCAGATACGTCGTAAGCTATCCGACATCCCTTCTCTCGCTTTCCTACTAGGCAGCTGAAGATGCCTGGCCCATGTCAAGCGCGTCGTCATTCCTTGTCACTTGTCTCGTATCAGTACTGTACCCTGATATCGTAAAGAAGGCTCAAGCCGAGCTCGACCAGGTGGTAGGCTCTAGCAGAGCTCCGACAAAGGGAGATATGGACAATCTGCCTTATTGTCGGGCTTTCATTCGCGAAGTGTGAGTAGGAAGGATGGCAGTCTTACGTAAAATGAGGCTTACAGGGTTTTGATACACAGGCTACGCTTCCGACCCCCCGTCGCTACCGGTGTGCCGCACCTTTGCACCAAAGACGAGGTGGGTCCGCAGTCGGTCTTTACTCTGTCGGCCGACCCGCCAATCTAACACTCTTTCAAAGACATACAGTGGTTATGTTATTCCGGCCGGGTCAACCGTCATACAGAATGTGTGGGCAGTCATGCATTCGCCTGACTACTTCGAAAATCCCGATACCTTCGAGCCGGACAGATTCTTAACGAATGAGCATGGGCTTAAGCAAGGGGCGGACGAGACGGGCTGGGTGCGTGACATCCTAGTTCTTCACTAAGCGTCCTTAGGCAGTTTAAGCTGAAAGATCCTTTGATTTTTAGAGGAACACGTTCATGTATGGCGGAGGTCGCCGCATTTGCATCGGTATGCACCTCGTGGAAAATTCTTTGCAGTGCCTCGGTACGTGTTCGCAGAGAAGACCGAAACGATGTCTCTCGATTCACTGATCCCATGTAACTCAATAGTTCCGAAGTTGCTTTGGGCCTTCAAGTGGGAGGCGCGTGGTCCGATAGACGTAGGTGCAGTGGCTCCCGGGATCGTCTTGTCACCTCTGGAGTTTCAATGCGAGGTCAAGCCTAGATCGGCGCAGATAGAAAAGGTCATTTTGTCTGAATATGCAGGCCTCCAGGACTTCTATAGCCAATATGCCCCATAGACTTCCGATGTAAAAGACGTACAGCCAGCTAGTCTCTGTTCCTTGTTCTTTGATTGCCTCCAGTCCCGCTAGCTTGCTTAAATCGCAATGAGAAGTAGCTGTGGCTATTTTGTAGGAAGCTCTATTCAATGGTCTCCTTCAGCAACCATGCTGTATAGCGTAGAAAAGTATACTGAGTATAGCAAAGCGGTTGAGTGGGCTTGTTGCCTTCCAACGTTCTGGCCAAGTTCTCGCACGTATTTCAATAGTATCACCCGTCTTGAGAGCAGTACCACTACTTACTGTACATGTCCTACGCCTAATACCGTACCAGGTGGTTGTTGGTCATGATTGGGGCAGGCCCGATCTTCCAAGAGGGTGAAGCAGGGGAGGCATATGGCCAGATACATGTAAAGTTGTGTATCACGCTTCAACGGAGATGCATTTGCAAATATATCGGTCATGATCTTAGATGTTAGAGGACTCATGAGATACGATAGCGAAGTATGAGTGACAGCCGAAACTTTCTGGAAACGTTGGAAACCAGCAGAGTTGGCCGGCTGCTGTGGTCCCGATGAATTCGCAGTAGCCCAATTCTGGACGGAAAACCTGAAAGAGTGCGGTCCGCCCGAACGACAAACATCAATGTCGAAAGCGGTTCTCGCCCGAGTTCTGAAGGTCAGAAAAATCTGAGCGACTGTGCTTGCGATGCGTTGCACACCATGAATCAAATGTTTGATTGTTAGCACGACTTGTACCTGCGGTCGTCTGCCGTTATCCGCCACAAAACCTGAAGACACTTCAGTTTACCTGCATCCATCTGACATGCCCGACTTGCAAATTATCGAACGTCAATGCTGAAACTATACCCTCAAATAGGTACAGACGCGACATTGTAATGGTATACCGATTGGCTGAGTTTTCCAACCTACAAGACTCCTCCATTGTCCTTGTTAACCAAAACGATTCTATACCGCGGCTTACCAGCCTTGAAATCGATTAAAGCCTGATTAATGTCATCCATGTCGTATCTTTGTATCCAGGGGTGTATTCTTTGTTCGGTGGCGAGTTGAAACATCTGCTTGATCTCCTTAGGTGATCCGATGAGACTACCAGTGATGCTTACGGCACCTGTAAACGAACTCAGCCATAGTAACTGCACCATGCGGTCAAACGGTACGTACCCATGACCAGAGGAAAAGAAGGTACGGACAAGGGTTCGGCCGGGAGACCGACCAGAACAAAGACACCGCCAGCATCGAGGAGTTTCAGGTAGTCCCTCAACTCGGGAAACTTCTCCGGATCGATGGTGCAGATAACGATGTCCAGGCTCCTTTCATGACCTTGGACTGCTTCGGCAACGTTATTACCAGAGACAATATAGTGTGTAGCGCCGAGTTCCAGTGCATTGCCTTTCTTGCTCTCATCGCGGGATATCGCAGTGACCTCCGCACCCATAGCTTTTGCGAAGAGTATTCCCAGATGACCGGTGCCTCCGATGCCTATAACGCCAACACGCTTACCCTTTTCCCCCGCACCATATCGTAATAACGGTGCGTAAACTGTGATACCAGCGCACATAAGGGGCCCAACATAAGCCGGGTCTAAGCCCTTTGGCACCGGTATAGCGAATCTGGACGGTCCCCGCCAATACTTGGCGAAGCCACCTTTTGCTGCAGAGCCGGCTTGTCCAGCGTTTCGCCTCTGATAGATGCCGCCGAAACTGAGAGTAATGGCAGGGCAATGATTCTCGTTGCCTATAATCGGTATCATAAGCGATAGAGCCGAATAAACTTGCTGTGTATACTCTTGGAGAACAGGGTTTCGCAAGATTTGGCATGTCAACCCACCTTCCATGCAATGCTTGCAGTGGCGGCAACAATCCGACTGTGCCCCGATGCCGACCATATCGCCAACTTTCAGGCCATTCTCAACCTCGTTGCCAACTTTGACAACTTGCCCTGCTAGTTCGTGGCCTGCGCATGTTCCTTTCTTTGTACCCGTCAATACGCCGCTGAGCACGGTCGGATCTGATGCGCAGATGCTGCAGTATAGGATACGGACTGATGCCAGATAGTATGGCATAATTAATGTCCATGATCCTGCTGTACTGGCCAATCAATCTCTGCCCTGCTCACCATCTACGTCGTCTTCATCCCAAACTTTCGGCTCGAACTTTTCGAAGACGAGATTGGCGTTGACCGGGTTGTCGTCGGGTGCGACCCACCCCTGAAAGGTATAGTCCGTTGGCATTGTAACTCTTTCAAGACTCCTAAGTTTTTGGGTGGGGGGGGGGGGGGGGGGGGGGGGGGAGACAATGTGAAGGTGCCTCTTCGACAGTTGTGGTGAGCGCGTAGATCTCGAAAGACGGAGAAGATAGGTCGGACGCCGTCACCTTCCCAGCCGTTTGAACGGCCATAACAGAGCTTTTCCCGAAGGTAAGCCGGCATTTGGGACCCGTTCTCCGGGAGCATGGAACCTTTCGAGCTTGCTTCACTCTTCGAGCTGTTCGAGCTGGAGTTCAGCCAAAAGAGTGCATTTGCAGCGCACCAGCCACTAAGACCTTTGCTGTAAGAAGAGATCCGGCGTCTCTGAGCAACTGTGGGACGAGCAGCTAAGCGGACATATCTTCACGCATTAGCCGCGCTCTGTTGACATACGAGTCATCTGGAAAACCGCCCCGTCATGAGCGACATCGAGACCCGTTGCTGGATTAATGGTCGGTTCGTACAAGGGACCGGCTCGGCATTTATTCTGTACAACCCTGCAACGGAGGAAGAAGTCTGCGAGATAACTTGCGCAACTTCCCAAGAGGTCAATGCCGCCGTTGATGCTGCCAACGCAGCGCAACCTGCCTGGGCCGCGAAAAGCAGCGAGGAACGCGCTGCGTGTCTCTTGAATTGGGCGGACCTGCTGGAGGCCAATGCCAACAAGCTGAACAAGGTACGCCGCGCTACGTGTAAGATATGGATTGTTCTGATCAATTGGTCCTCACATGCGTGGGCGTCGATGCTACAGCTCGACTCTATCTCTATGGGTCAACCGGTTGCCGAAACCGCGCGGCAGGTCGGAGTGGCCGCCTCGAAGATGCGCTATGCAGCTGGTTTAGCCAACGCCGTTGCCGGTGATGCAACATTGCTCACAGCAGGTAAAGTGTGTATTTCTATGCGTCAGCCATTCGGTGTTACGGCCGGCATCATTCCCTGGAACGTTCCGCTTATCATGTCAGTAATTTACTCTCCATAGTGAGGCTCCTCTGGCTTATGCGTTTAATGACCCGACAGGCTCGCAATGAAGGCTGGCCCCGCCCTAGCGGCCGGAAACGCAATCGTAATCAAGACCTCTGAAAAATCCCCTTTGTCTGGTGCTTTCGCGGCAGGACTGAGCAAGCAAGCTGGTTTTCCGGACGGCGTTCTCGCAGTTGTCACCGGTGCTGCCGATACGGGCAGATTGCTATGCGAGCACAAGGATATTCGAAAGATCAGTTTTACTGGCTCCACACGAACCGGAAGAGCTGGTACGTATTTTTGATGGGCAGCGCCGGAATTTGATAGCTTATGACGTGCTTTCCATAGTCGCCATCGCCGCTGCTCAGTCGAATCTTAAAGAAGTGTCCCTCGAACTCGGTGGGAAAAGCCCTGCACTGGTTTTTGCAGATGCAGATCTCGATAAGGCTGCATCAAGTCTGGCCTTCTCGCTATTGTGGAGTGAGAACGATTTCCTCCTACAAGGGTAGCGCAAGTGCTGACGGCGGTATAGACAGCGGGCAGATTTGCATGGCAACCACACGTGTTTACGTGCACGAGTCAGTGGCGGCTGCCTTTAAGCAGAAATACGCGACAGCCATGGGCGCGTACAGTCAAGGCGATCCGTGGGTACTCAAGCCTAAGTATCCCATCTTCCGACGACTGCTGATAGCCCAAGGATCCAGTCTGGACCCCACGACAGCCCTCGGGTGAGATTGGTGCAACATGAACCCTTTCGATATCGCTTACCCCAGAACAGTCCGCTGGCAGACAGTCACCAGATGCGTACAGTGCAAGCCTTCTTAGACAATGCGCCGGAGGGCAAAAGACCTTTCATACGGGGACCACCTGTCAACCGGAAGGTGGGTGTAGCCCAGCAACAAATCACATAGTCTAA
This sequence comes from Cystobasidium pallidum, assembly GCA_001599955.1. Classification (NCBI taxonomy): domain Eukaryota; kingdom Fungi; phylum Basidiomycota; class Cystobasidiomycetes; order Cystobasidiales; family Cystobasidiaceae; genus Cystobasidium; species Cystobasidium pallidum. The sequence continues at coordinate 18,873 of BCIL01000029.1, read as the reverse complement.
TTGAGCTGCCACAGGGATACTTCGTCTCGCCGGCGGTCTATGAGGATCTCGATGAGAAAAGTGACATTGTAACTCGCGAGATCTTCGGACCGGTTGGCGTTGTCAATACCTTCTCGACCGAGGAGGAAGCAGTCAGACTAGCCAACGATACGGAAGGTAAAAAAAGCATCACATCCGCGAGGTAAACTTTTACTGACGCGTTATTATGCAGCTGGGCTTTATGCTTCTCTCTTTACCAGAGATATTTCGCGTGCCCTTAGAGTGACCAAGCTTCTTGAAGCAGGCCATGTTGCAGTCAACGGGGCTTCTCCAAGTGGCTCTAATGACATGCCTTTGACTGGTTGGAAAACTTCCGGTACAGGAGTTGGAGATGGCGGCCTGGAAGACGTTAAGCACTGGACAGCAGTGAAATCGGTCATTATCGATGTCGAGTAGCTGTTTGCGGCCTTAAAGAGGGGGTTGTACTTTAGAGATTATGCAAGCCCTCTTTGTTGCTTTACCGTCTGGATTCTAGCCGAAAACGAACGAACGCCGTTGCGTAGTCGTTCTCTGCCTTTGCAGAGGGAGCTTCTTGGGCATTCTTCATCAGCTTGCCGCCTTCGGAAAGCTATATCTCCGTTTGCGATTCCTTCTCAGACATTTGAACAGAGGGAAAATTCGAGGAGTGATTTCATCTGCCCCCAAACAAAGGAGTCTCTATCTGAACTAATGAGCCCATCTACCAGAAAGTTTTATGTGCACGTATTATGGCGTTCACGAGTCTCCTAGATCCTGGAGACAGTCGCAATGGGGAGTCAATGGACAAGGCGCGGAGCACCGGAGGTTGTGAAGCGTCAGCGTGGCGCGATTGTCGCAGAGAATGTTCAACAGGCTCTTGATGTTCTCACTGTATTAGTCGCGGAGCTAGATGCATCACTTCACGTACCTCTTCCAGCTTGCATCCGGCACACACTGAAATTGCTATTCAGAATGTTGTAGATCAGATGGTAAAGACAGTTTGAAGAGAAATATCGCTTGTAGTGTTCTCTTTCAATCTGGACCGGCCGCGGAATTTCTTTGAGCCTGATCAGTCCTCACTGGTGGCAGAACTGACTAGGGAGAGATGGCTCTTCTCGAGTGTCATGCTTCAGAATAGCGGTCACAGTCACACGGAAAAGGTATCTTCTGTGACATTTGCAGACAACCTGATGGATTCTATTGAGAGTTGGATATACAATGAGCAAGAACGTCCACTTAGATGCAATACTAACAAGTACCTCTAGCTACAAACTATCTTTGTGAGACGGGCATACAGCCATCCATTCGACTGTAGAGCGACCTTGATGTGTCTAGTTGTTGGCAAATGTCTCTGACGCCTATACCTGCATGGCATTTCTATAGGTCCACAGGCATAAAGCCTGTTCTGTACCCATATTCCTTAGACTTAGTTTCGCAAAAGTCCTGCCGGATCTGATGGTGCATCCCTCTGTAGGCGGTTTAGCCGTCTGATCCGTGGCTCCGCTGAATCATTCGATCCGACAGTAATAACAGCAATAAGAACAGCGCCAGCTTCAGAGAAGAAGGATTAAGATCGAGTCTTCTGTGTAGGGAAGGAGGTAAAGCGCCATTGAAAGACGAGCTAGTCTTGTTCCTTAAAGAAGAAGAAAAGCCAGCATCAGAGGGCGACGAAGAAGGCAACGGAGCTATATTCTCGCTAATGCTCTTCTGAGTTGAAGTTCGACTTAGACTGCTCTTCCAAGATGTGGCAGAAGAAGAAGGGGTCGTATCATTGACCTTCGCTTGACTCGTATTTGATAGTCTAGCTGCGAATAGAGGAGGAGTACCGAAGGAAGTCTTGATAGGCGAGTTGGATCGGGGCGCTCCCTAATTTGAGTATGAAGATGGTACCGATGAAGATATGAACGTAGGTATTGCAGGGGGTGGAGTCGTACATCCAGAAGATTTATGAGCAGTGTCACTACTACTCTGACTGATCTTTCCACCTCTCTACCCACTGTATCATCGACTCTAGAGACTGAGCCTCATCCACGTAGTTTGTGAACTGGTGTCCAGGTTGTTCTATTTTGTGCCCTCGAAGTACCGTTTGGCGATCGTGTATCTGAATTACTGCTACTACTCGCCACCCCTGACTTGATGTTGTTCATGCTTTGTGGGGTAGGTAAGCCAGGAAGAGAGGCGTTTGGAGCATGATGAGAGGTAGATTGAGGAAGCGGAGGAGAAGCTACGCTCGATAATGACTGTGTAAATGCGGACGAGCAGAAGGCTCAGCTGTAATCTAGGCATGAGATACGATCCAGAGCTACGCTTTCTGACGGATAAAGCTTTGCATGAAACGCTTTTCGTGGAAGCGGAACCTAGTCTTCATGCACTATCGTTGATCTTTCGACCTGCAAACGATGTACTCGTTCTGGACGAGCCATTCGCAGGAATGATCCCTGAGCTCGCGCAGCAATGTAGAGAATTCTTAGTTAAGGTTTTGGAAGATAGACAGACGCTAATATTCATTAGTCATTATGAAGAAAATTGGCCATCTAGTATTGGTAGACGTATGCATCTGGAAGGGGAAAAGGGACAGGTGACATTCATGTTATTTAAAGCTACATCTGATTATACCACCGGCATGTCGGCATGTTGATCTTTCCTTCATTCTTGCCACCCTCAGGGTGAAATACCTTGATTCTGCGCTGATGTCTTGGGACCAGGTCGAATCTGTGTGTGCTCCTCAAGCACTACGTCTAAGTCGAAGTTGAAAGTCACGCTTTTGACAGGCTTGTGTTGATAACCATTGCCTATCGACAGGGGGGGGGGGGGGGGGGGGTCTCACTCCAGTCTCTGAGCTTCAGCAATTTGATAATCCTCATTGCTCGCGAGGCTATTAGTCAGCTGTACATCACATGTTAGACACCAGTGTACTCACTTTCCGGGATTAAAGCGATACAAGGAGGGTGCACCAGTCGCTTCACAGTGTGTATAGCTCCGTTCTTCACATTTCACGGAAAGCAGGAATATCCGCAGGGTATGCAGCGCAAGCGAACACGAAGTCCTGTCAAACTAGAATACCGCATAAATCGTAGAAATCGTGCATTTCATAATACCCACCTCCCATACTCGGCTGGAATTTTGTCCGCCTTTCACGAGCATCGTTAACGACTCTCTATCGTCTTCCTTGGTCGCTTTGCTCGGGTAAGACGATGCTGGTATTCAGTTGCTTCCTGCGCAGAATACTGGCTCATTATTGACAGAAAAATAGAATGAAGAGCCTGGCTGAGACCTAAAAAATTCTCTGAAGCAATTCAATTTTTCTGAAAGCCGTACGACGTTCGACTGTATCCAAAGTAATCTGTAAAGTTTGCTTCGTCAAGTTGTGGTCTATAACAGTTTTTGACTTTTATCTAGATGTAGCTTACCTCTGCACTCCCTGCATATCGGGTAGAGTACGGCGGTCCAGCCTGATACGCTTCAATCTCTGCACTCTGCACATGCAGGTCTAATTGTCTTTACGCTCATGCTCGAACACCGCAGTGCTGTTTTCTCTTTCCAAGGAGCTTTACTCACCATCATCCTGGCAGCCAGAGCATTGCAGATAATCTTCAACAGTATTGCTACGATAACTCCTGATACAGCAGCATCGATTCATAACTCTCTCATGCTCTGCTCCAGCTGCAGCCGTTGCTTAAAACCTCTATAACACCTGAGACATATATCTAGGTTGGGGACCAGGAAAACAGAGCGTTGCAAAAGTGATGAGATCGATACAGCCATCACAGGAAATAGTCTTGAACCACCGTTGGAATCTACATGCAAGCATACTGTGACTGCCGGAATATAAGACTTGAAGAGCCTTCACAATAGAAAAGAGCCCTCTGGTGTTCCAGCACACATGAAAGGTTCACAGCGGTAGGATTCTGACGGCTGGGTCACTGCCTGTTGATGTGAAGATGATTAGGTCTGCGGTCACGAGTAGGGATTCGGTTACTCTAGAGACAGTCGCGACTCTCGTGCACAATTGGGCTTTCTTTAAAGCTTCAAGTCCAAAAGCTGAGGAAGGCTGGTGTCGGTATACCGCCTGTAGCTCTAGCACGACTTGACGTGATAGTCAGGGTATGCAATGAGCTGTAGGTGGTGTTCGTTCTATTCCAAGGGAGCTGTGCTCCATACAACGTCTTGGGTATATGGCACTGGCCTACGGTCATACAAAAGGAGCGCGGTCTGTGGCGACAACAATGGGGTCCCCGCCCAACTCGGTACCAACAGCTTGGCAATAGGTGAAAAACGTAAGTGTCGTTGCATTTGACGATGCAACTAGCATTATCGAGCATGATTGATTTGTTTGATTGTGCTAATCAAGAAGAAAAAAGAAGCACGTGTTACAATTTGCTGCAGACAAGGAACTGTGATTATCTCCGTCTTTCCATGATTGGCTCTGATCGGCCGGACTCAGCACATGTTACTTCCGCTGCCCGGTTGTGCCACTGCGCGCATTGATCGAAAGCGTTGCTAGTATAAAACCGCTGTAGATTCGGAACCTCCGGCTTGCGCCTCGGACATGTAGCCTTTCTGCTCCGTAAGTTACCATTTTACGAAGAAGAAGCTCGCCTTTGATTGTAAAACCTCCCCAATTAAACCTCCCCTAATCAAGGCAGCTCTGCTTGTAAAACACATTCAGGCGCATTAACGCTTGGAGAAGGGCAGAATATGGCAGTTGTGAGATCGGTGGGCTTCAAGCTCAAAAGCCTAGAAAGCTTTCCCGAGGTAGATAGCAAAATGCGGAGCCTACAGCGAACTTGTAAAAAAGACGGCCAGCCGTGCATCATTCAAATAGTAGGAGGGTTATCTGTCGGAGACGAGCGCTACAACAAAGGTCTTAACGTGAGTACGAAGCTCCTCCACGGCTGCATTAGGTTGGTCCATTTCATCCTGATTCATGTTGTAGGTCGCGTACACGCTTTTCTTCTGTGATGAGGAAGCGCGTGAATACTACGTGAATGAAGATACCAGCCATCAACAATTCGGTGCATGGCTCATGACAGGTGGACAACTCGAGGATTTGCTAGTCATAGATTTTGTGGATGGACGGTTGCCTGGGTGCTAGATAAAACATCCGGGCCTTATCTCGGTCTGGGCCCTGAGGGCTTCTATTCCATTCGGGCTTGTCCGGTGCCCCTTACGGTAACCAGTTTCAGAGTGTTTTCTACTTCTAGGGCGGAAAGCACTACGATAATCGAGGCGCCGGAAGGGCTCTAATAGACGGGTTGACCGCGAGACTGACTGTATCGGCGAGGAAGTAACACGGACCAACAAATTGTTGAGAGCTGGAAGTAGAAATGCTAAGCCTATTCTGCTTAGATAACAGTCCTGCGTTGAATCAAAAATCGCCTTAGGGTTGCTTCTCCGGCCAGGACCCGGACACTATACGATTCTGTGCATATAGCCAATTTTCCCAGTTCCTTATGGGCAGTGCTGTAGTAACGATCTGCTTACCAGCGCATTCGGGCAGCTGCCGTCCAGATCCTGGATCTTGAACGGGAAGGCTTATGAGTCATCCAAAGGTGCTTGTATCGATCGGACTTTCAAGATATTCCAGGGCATTCATTTCAATACTGCACATTATGCCGCAGAATATTAGCGTGACGTGGCAGGCAGCGACTTAATGATGAAGGTATGGCATGGGTCCCCTGAGCTAGACGGCAAGTGCAGCAATGATGCAGTAGCAGTACATCTCGCTGAGGCACAGCCATAATCGTTCTACCCCTCACCCGACCCTTATCTTCTTTCCTGCACATTCCCCGCGCACATATTACGTTATCACGGGTTTAATGACGCCGGCTGCCGAAACTTCGTTTCCGACCTCCTTTCGGCCTGCGGACCCACTGTATCGTTCGGATAGTGGGCGAGAACTAGGCCAATCAGCCCTTCCGCAGGCGGGGCTCCAGTTTATCGGGCTACGCGTGGCATAGGGGAATATTCGGACAGCATGCAACATCCGTGAGACTGGGCTTTCCGAACGGTCACGGCTCGTGTTGAGTCACATCCGGGAATAGTCACGGATGCAACCCCTTCTCCCCTGCACTCCCCTGTTTTCTATTCATCTTACTTTAATTGAGGACTGTATTCTCTGACTCTCCCAATCGTCTCTCAACTCAGTAAACGATCTGCGAAGGATGGGAAAATCTGGAGTCGCTCACCTTTTCGATGGTTTGAAGCTTCGGAACAACGCTTCAAATGATGTTAGCATCCAGGTGACCGATGATGTGCCAGAAGTTCATTGGCGGACGCTACTAGTCGACTTCTCATCCTGCTTGACTTACTGTGCCTGAGTATCAATCCTAATCGAATCAGGCTTTTAGGGAGGTATGTTTGGTAGCTTCATGTCAACCGTAAACGCTGCAGGGAAGTATCCTGCCTTAGACGATTCGGGACTCGCCGTCTTTAACGATCTCAAATGAGTGTCTATTTCCGGAAGATCGGCAATGTTGACGAGCTTGAAGCCCACTAATCTGCACACGCTGCCAACTTGGCTTTCGCCTGTAGACATTCTATTGACTGCATTAGTATCAATTGTTAGTAGTACTACAGATTAAGCTGTCTAGCGAAGTCGAGAACCGAGGTCGTACAATGAAGGCTGCGACCTCTATGTTCTTCGGCTGCTTTTGGAGTCTGAATTTGGTGTTGTGGTGTGGCGCAGACTATGATTTAATGCAGCCTGTTGAGGAGTGCTGAAAAAGAGCTTGACTACGATTCGGTCATTGCGTACTATGTCAGTGGGCGGAAATGAAGTGAAGGAAAAATCTCCGAATCTGACATTCCGGAGGAGACTCCGCGCCTTCCGAGCGTCAAGTCTGCCTAGATATGGGCATGTACTCGACCAAAGCTTGAGGTGAAGGTTGGACGACTCTCGCGGTAGTATAACTTGATGCTACCAGAATGAGACAGCAGACCGCATCCGCTTGAAGACCTCCGCACCCTGAGAGACGCACTTTGCTGCCAAGGACGTGGCGACAAGGCCAGAAGATGTGTATGCCCCTTCGGCTATTGTTTGCTTCAAGGGTATTACGGCTTCTCAACTAGGCGACCTGATGGTAACTGATAGTAATGATGCGATCCTCGGAACCAAGACATCTGACAGAATCTGATGCAGCTAAGTAGCAAAGTCTAACTCGATGCAAGGCCCGACAGAAGGGTATGAATGGCACAAGCCAGTGTTAGCATGATCTGATCTAGCAGCTTTTCTGATCTAGCAGCTCTGCAGTTTAGACGTAATAGTACTTACATTGACAAGCTGAAAAAGCTGAAGATTGGCAATGGTTCATGGCTGCAGCATGCACTCCCTCGAGGCCTAGCACGGATCAGTCAAGTACGTACACGGCTCAGCCGCAAGGGCATGTTCTGTACTTGACCATCGACAACAGGGGACATGATAGGGGCGTTATTTCTACGGATGACCATGTCCTTTTCGCGCTCTTCGACGTAAAACGAGGTAAGCACGCGGGCCAAGACCACCTGCACTTCCAGAATACTGCAAGTCAACAAGTCGGGCGCAAGATCATAAGTTAGGAGAGGTCGAGTTGGTCAAAGCTAGGTACCGACTGGTAATAAACTCACGCGAATCTCCATCCGATACAGATGCGAGGTCCCGCTGTCGGCATGCAAGAGTAAGGCTAAATCTCTGTGCAAGAAAGACGCACTCACTTAAAAAGGATAGCATGCCACCAAATGATCCGGACATGGCCTTGGCGTTGATCAATGGACCCTCTGGACGAAGAAACCTCTCCGGCTTGAACTCGTAGCTATCCGGACCCCACAATTCAGGAGATGTGTTGTAATCTGCCATAGACAGCAGGATCTCGGTGCCGGCAGGGACGGGTAGCTCGTATAGCCTCGTGCCATCATTTGCAATGATGGGAACGGATAGTGGAAGCACATCGGCTTCAGCACTTTCCCTGGCAGCAGTTGGCACAGCCGGCAATAGTCGCATACTCTCCTGTCGAAGGCTGAACAATCAGTGATAGTGCTGCAGCTGAAGTAACCATGATATCTCCTACTTTGATGCAAGCATTGAGCCAGGGGGCCTCCTCGAAGCTTTCCGCCGTTGGGTCCTGCTGCAACAGCTCGGTGACTTCCTGTCTCACCAGATCTTGATACTTCTTGTTCCGTGACAGGAGGTATAATGCATACGAGATAGTGTGGGTGGTAGAATCATGTCCGGCGAAAATAAGCGTGCTGTAAAAAGAAAAGCGAAAGGGGGTCTAGTCTCAGCATACTCCCTGGCAATGACTGGGGACATTATTAGGCCCACCGAATTTGTGCTACTAGCTCTTCATTGGAAAGTTGCATCTTGGGATTTTCAGATTGATTTGCTCGCACTATTATTGAAAAAAGAAGAAAAAATGAGTATCAGTTCATTTCTCAGATCACTCCTTGATGTGTATGTGACAGCGACAACGTTGTGACTGCACGCCCGGAGATGCTAGGAGGCGGGCGCTCTTACCGCAAATTGACGATGGCTGTATGAAAACTCACAGAAGCTGCTCAGAATGTCTTCCGTCTCGGTGTCGACGCTACCAGCATCCGCGACAATCTTCTTGCGCTCTTCCACCACCTGGGACGCAAATGTTTGCGCTACAGCGTTCCGGCGTGTTAAGTCTTTGTTTCGAGCGAAAGGTAGCTTGTACAGGGCATGACCGAGCCATCGAGGCAACCTTGGGCTCAGTTCGTTAATCAGAATGGCAGATGGGACCGGTGGAGCGACTGCTTGGGCTCTGTGCACATGAATAGGCCAAAATGTCTGCGCGGTACACCGACATCAACGGTCTCGATGCACTCACATGAAACCTCGATAAACTTTCATGAGGGGGTCGTCGGGCCTGTCCAAGCAATTGAAGTCGAGACCGAACGCTGCGCGACCCAAAGTGTCCATCGTAATGCGCGATAGACCATCCATAACATCGTAGACAGCGCTCTCCTTGTCTCCCATACCCTTGATCCAGAAGGTTTCGAGCTGTAGTAGAGGATGGGGTGGCATTTCGCTAGTCGGTTAGGGTGCCCTGTATGGAAACGAAGCTCGAACACTCTACAGGACTTACATCTTTGGAGCCTGCAAGGAAATGTGGAAGAAGACTGTAGACTCGGGTCTTGACGAAAGATGGGTTCATGATTCTCCTCTGGCGACGATGCATATCACCTGTAGAACACGTATTCAGCCATGTAGGAATTGTTGATAGGTCTACAGAAGGTTAGGACCAACCTTCAGCCCAGACTACCCCCGTAGATAGTACACGACCGATGCGAACCCGGGCGACAGCAGGCTTGGGATATTTGTAGGCAGCAGTGTTCATGATGTACGCCAGGGCTGCTGGATCGGCCACTATTAGTCTGTCCGCCTGATAGCATGCAATAGCATGAGTCAGGCTCAAATGCGTATAGCATCTCGAGAATGAGATTCTGACCCACACCAAAGACCGCTTTGAATCGCACGATCCCGCCAAAGCGCTGAATCCATTCCCTCGTTTTGTCGAGCCCAGGACTAGTGATCCATTCGTAAAGAGAACCGAGATAGACGTGTGTTGGCGAGGGACCGGGCACGGTTGCCAGAATTTTGGCATATCGGCCGTCCAAGCTGCTGGATGCCCGTCTGGACAGCACCACAACGAGGAGGAAGACGACTAGATAGAAGGCCATAGGACTGTTACCGCCTGGCAACATATCTTTCGAGAGACTCATGTCACCAATGGAGCAATGCGAATGAGGAGGTAAACAAGCGGAGCACAGCACAGAGAAGCTAGGTAGCCAGTCAGGCAGCGTGCGGATACGATACTGCACGTGTTCCGGACTCTGGAATTATGCCTTGGCTTGCCCGCCCCGTTTTGATCAGCCGGACCACAAAGGCAGAATTCCGTCCGTCCTGCCATAGCGGACATTGAAGGCCGTACTTCGAGCATCTAGAGAGGTGTTGCATAGCTTGTACGCGTAGACTTCGGGTCTTCGGGCGACCTTGAGTGTCTTTCTGCATCGTAAGTAGCTCTGTAAGTGGCTCTAGCGAGCGACGGAGACCTCGAGCAGACCCGGCATAGCTTGTCTTCATACAAGTTGCCGGGAGTGCATTCTGAGGTGCAGCTGGCCTTGTGATCCGAGAAGAAGCCGACTCCAGCTGTAGCACCAGAGCCTCTGCGGCATAGCTTGTCACGGAGTCTGCGCCAGGTAGTCTGGACTGGGGACACACTCACAGTCCCGTTGCTCAATTACCCGCAGCACCTGCTGCAATCGACTCAAAGTTCCGGTGCATGTCGCAGAGCTGGCTAGCTTCGCTCGGCGAGTCCCGAGAGGCTTCCGTCGCTATAGGTTTCGGATGCCCGCTCGAACTATGCTACGCCTTCGGAGTAGTGCAGTCCTGCTCTATACGCTCACCTTTCGACAAAACCATGTGACTTTCTTGATCATGGTCGTTCAGTGCTACAAGTGTGGCTGCGCAACTCGCCTAGGCGACATGCGAATTGACTTTCCATAAGCTGCGCATGCATGCCCGTGGCGTTCCCGTATATCGGGACTCCATACTGCACCACTCGAGCTGGCCGTCGAGCTAGCCGTTGCACATCTCCGGCAGCCAGCACGGTCATACCGTTGCAGTCATCTCGTGGATAGCTCTCGTATGAGACGGCTTACAGCAAGGCCACCTGCGTGTAAAGAGGAGATCGAATTTGTCGCAGATCTGAGGGCCTTCGCCCCACCGTACGCTCCCTCAGGCCCTCCTCTTGCCCCTTCTCGACATAATGCGGCGCAACCCACAATCACAACCGAGCATTCTGCCACCACTTAGCGCGTGGCTGCCAGCAGCAAATTGACCTCGAGGGCAGAGCCCTAGAAGCGGACACCCTCGGAGCGGAGCAACAAGGCCCTGTCCGTTTGCCTCGTGTGGCACGCGATGCTTCAAGCCGTTCTACGATTCTCGTAGGCAAGATCTTGGAGATCTCGGCCGGAAACGTACAGCACACCCAGGAGACGCTCAAAGCGCCAGCAGAGAGAGCGCAAGAGACTAGTGTAGGTGCCGAATTGAAAGCAAATGGACACCGATTTGCTAGGTTCTGACAACCCAGATGAGCTGACAAGATGGTGAGGACTACCTGCCTGCAGAAGGCGCGTTATACGTGCTCACATGCTCTCAGGCTTAGCGGATGTCTCGGCTGTGGCGATGTGCACGGGCGATATCGGGAAACAGGCACAAATGCGAGTTTAAGCGGTCACCTCATTTCATCCTGAGCAGCACGACCTTGCTGTTGATATTTTGTATGTGCGCCCGGGTTCTCTGGTCTCTCTCTCAGAGTAGTCCTTCTGTCGCACCGACAGTGACACTTAAGTCCAAATCTCGCCCATGCACCATTCTATGCCAGTTCCTCCCAAACCGGCAGCTGCATTCACGAGTAACAAAGGAGAAGGCTTCAGCGTGGCAGTCCGCTCGGATCGTCTCAAGCAGATCACAAGGAGGAGAACTGTAGCGCCCCTTTACCCCTTCCTTGATAGGGCGCTCCACAGGGCTTTTCTACATGCTGAACTCGAATTTCTTTCTGGACAAGGTCACCCTTTGAGCGAAGGAACGCTAGAAGGCACAGACGGGATATGGCATATATACACGAGCGGTGTTACCTCTTCGGGAGCTGAAGGCCGGAGGCTAAAGCAGGCTTTCGTACACATGAGCGTCGGATACCCCCACAAAAGCAATCTCTACTTTCAGCCTTCGCACGGCCCTCTAGAGAATCGAACCGTATTTGCATCTCTTGAACAAGAAGGCCTACAAGGCAAAGGGAGATCAGGGAGGGCGTGGATTGGACCTGCAGTGCTTCTTTGGGACTATTGGTCGTGCTTAGAGGTTCTCCTTAGGAGATACTCACAAATGACTCAACAGTTGTTCTCCGGCCAACCGAGAACTCCCTCAGAGACGATTCGGCACTGGAGGCGCTCGTTAATTCGATATCTGCTTGGTTTGGCCTAGGTATTGGAGGGAACAACCTCCAAGCAAACAACGCTGCAGATAACCCTCCAGGTCTTCAAGCTGGCGGTCCCGAGATCGCTCCAAGTCCCGCGATCATAGGCTTTGATAGTCATACATGCGGAAGCCGGCAGATTGGGTGCTCTTCAGGCCTATTTTGGAGAAGAGCTGCACCATCTGAGCGTCTCTTCTGCATCATGAGTGAATGCGCCAGTCCTTACTCGACGGCATCTGTGCTTGTATACTCGACGGCATCTGTGCTTGTATGACGGTTTGAATCCTGCCATAGGCGTGACTGCACATAGCTTGGGCTCAGGAAGCCTACGTGGGTCCGAGACACAGCCTTGTGAAGCTATTCCAGGATTAAAACCAGGCTCAAGACCTACAGATCTGGACAATACCACTAAATACTCAGGACAAACCTACGATGAGCTTCGGTGGCACCTGTGTTTCAGTTTGTACGGCATCGTCTGCGCGCTATTTCAGCCTGGCACCAACGAAGCCTTAGCTTCCTTTGTGTTGCGTCTGACTCAGGAAGGACCAAGACCCCCTCGCAGAGTCTGTGCGTACAAAAGGAGCTAACAAGCTCGGCGGTGGTAGACCAGAGCGGAACGTAGCTGACGCTCTTCAAACAGCTGCTCAAGATACTTACCGACTGGTAGGAGCGACGAGGCGCCTGATATTACTGGAGGCGGTTGAGTGCGGATTACTCACACTAAGGGCCGTATTATCTGGTCTTGCCTAGGAATTTGGGAATTGGGAATCGCGAAAGGCGAGTTCAGCTGGCCAGCCGTTCGCTAGCTGTATTACAAATGGCAAGTGTCAATCAGAAATCTTATCCTCCATACTCTCTTAGCAGCTACATGACAGGTATTATGGCAAGCAACCTGTTCTGGGTGGAAGTGAACAATTGCAGCGTTTATATGGAACAAGGTTCCGCCGCGTTCAAGTATTTCACGCCACAGGATTGAGATCTCCACGCATTACGACAAGCGATTCTAAGCAAGGACAATGTGGATCTCAGTGCCATAGTGGACCGCTGTGGGCCTTTGCGGGCCAACTCAGCCGTCCGGAGTGTCGTATTCCAGTCTCTATCAGCCGGTCCAACACGCCAAGTTACATATCTCTCTATGCGTGCTGTGGATTGTGTAGAAGGTATGCTTGTCACTGCTAGCTCTTCCGGCCTCTGTATGCGGTTGACCAACCATTTCTCCCCAGCGTTCCTCAGCCCTCTGAAAGATAACGTTTTGCTTATCGAAGTCTCTGGAGCGCATCGCGGCCGTCGAGTCGATGACCGAGGCCGAACGACTTCGAGACAAGGACGACTTGCTAAACCTGCAAATCAAAATTCCCTCATAAAGTTCCTTGATTTGCATGCTTAGCACGACCAAGTTAACAGTCAAGGAGACTGACTGCGAACCTTGCATACTTGGCAGATGAATCACGCCAGCGGTCGAAAGGAAAGCTCGGCAAGAGCGTCGAAGCGGCTAGAGCTTATTTCATTTGGATTTTGAAGGCAGGCCCATTGAAGTTGCTAGCTGAGCAGGGTTGGAATACTCATTCAACCTATCCTACTGCACGCCACTGGCCATTGAAACAGACATCACCTACCCAACTCTGCATGTTCGACTAGAGCTCGCAAACACGATCTTGTCGCGGATATCCAAGTGGTGGCCTTGGAGGGAGCGCAACATCCCATCTCTTCCACCCGGGGTCCTGGCAACCATCTTCACCTACCTGAACGTTCCTTTCGAACCACCATTACCGACAGAACCTCCATATGATCGATTAAACATATCGATATAATCTCGACCAGGCGTCAAATATCATAGCTGTCCCTCGTATGCAAGTTGTGGCGACAACCAGCACAGACAGGAAGTCCTGTATCGCCAAGTAGTCATAATAAGGCCTGCCGATTTTCCCTACTTTGTTAGACTGCTCGAGACCAAGCATTTCCTGGCAGGCAAAGTGGGTCATACTCGACCTTCTTTTCACAGCTCTAACTGAGGAATATGCCCGGACATGAGACCTTAAACGGTACTCTTACAGTTGAACTGCTGTTCGACGTTGCACCTTGTTACCACCAGACAAACTTCCTGCAGGAACTGGACTTGCAGACTATCTCCCTACCTTTCGAAACGAAAATCTGCAGTATCTGACCCTCCGGCAATCTTTGTCCGTACCCAATCTCGAGGTTGACGCGACAGATCTTCAGGGGCTTTCAGGGAGTCTACTCCACCTGAGGGTCCAGAACGCGATAGTGCATCTACCGCAACTACGCCACTCCAACATTAAAACTTTGTGCCTGTCCAGAAGCATAGAAAGGCAACTCGCAGCAATAAATGCTTCAAAGGCGAAGGTCGTTCTCCACAGTCTTCAAGACGACCTTGCCGATTGAAGGTCTTTCAGGGCTTGCCGAAACTACAACGCCTGGCCATTATTGGCGAAATCGAGTAATCCGTCCGGCGCAATGAGAAGGTATGAACACTCCTAAGCTGCCCAGTCTACCGTACAAGCCTGCATCAAACCCAGTCCTGGGCTTTTCGGGAGGCGAGACTCACTCTACGCCATCACTGAGTCAAACCCTTTACCATCAGGGAGTGAATGTTCTTATTTGCCTGTCAGCAAGGTTCAAGAGCCACGCCAAACGTCAGACTCGTGGAGAAAGCTGTTTTTATTTTCATGAGATAGACAAGCCTTTTCGTGCCCTTTCATAAACCTTAGGGATGAATCTATCAAAACAAACAAAAAACAAACAACAGGAGAAAAAAACTGTGCACTTCAGTCTTTAGAGCTTTCCTCGATTATGCTCTTACTTCTCAGACTGGGTCAACTTTATGTTTCCATGCTTTCCTTTCGTAGTGGGGGGGAAAGATACATTTGTGGTGTGCTTGAACAACTTGCCCCATTCACGATCTCCACCAAATCGGTGCCTCTTAGATGCGTGTAATGAATCGGAGCTCCTCTACAGGAGCCTAGTGCGGGCCCCACGACTTCTGGTATCTGTGGATTTGCTGTCAGAAAGCTCACACACTGCATGTTTTCTGCAAGAATAGACTTCATTGACGAGTGCCACTTGTCTACTATTACAGGCTCGGAATTGACTACTGGCCGAACGTGATATTCTTTTTTCGCATGCGCAAAACACCTGAATCGGACGCAGCAGAAGCTAGGAAGCCTTTCCTAGCCGTACTAGGACGTAGTGCCTCCTCTTTCAGTTTCTTTGCTCAGCTCCTTATATGAGTGGATTATCAGCCTGTCTTGTTCTGTTCGATGAAACAGGAGGTGTCCAAGATGGAAATATCCGCAGCGAAGCTCCGGCCATCGGATATGTCCGCACATGCCAAACAATGCAATGAGGCCGAAAACATTCATGCTTTGAGCTTTGCACTATAGCTCGTTTTACCGTTCACGGACGGATGTCGAACCCCATTAGAAAGTAAGATATGCAGGGACAAGTGACCGATTTTCTCATCGGCAGTATTGCGGGGTGCCACTTGTTATTGTTGAACAAATCACTCGCCAAAAAGAAGAACTGGCTTGATTGTACTACCGTCCAGCATCGCTGTGATAGCTGCCTCGAATTCTTCGACCTTATAGAACTTACAGATGCGCTCTAGTGGCAGATCCCCATCCGTGACCATTTTGACTAGCTGTGGAAGGAAGTCTGGAGGATGAGAGTCGCCCTCGACTGCGAAAGCAGAATGGAGTGAACCGGCGGGAAAAGAGGAGAAAGGTAGGCGAGAAATTTAATATCGGCTGTATAGCAGGGTGCCGGTCTTACTTACCGACACTTGTCACCCTAGTTCCCTTGATTGCTCCAATCAGCATCTAAACAACGGATATCAGCTCAGCTTCCATCGATGTCGAGGATCCGTAGCGCTGCTCACATTGAAAGGTGGATCGCTTGGAGGAGGAACGCCTGCTTGAGCGTATTGGCCGCCGTAACCCAACGAGTCATATGCTGCCTTCATGCAACTGGCAATGCCGGTGGCTTCAACAGCAAAGTCGAGTCCGCCGTTGCTTAGTGCCTGTACTTGCTGTACGACATCTGGCGCGAGCCCATCGATGGAGTGGGTAGCTCCCACTTCATGGGCGATTTCACGTCGACTTGTGACTACATCGATAGCAACAATAGTCCCGACACCCAGGAATTTCGCGGCCATGATGGCAGCAAGGCCGACACCGCCCAAACCCCATACCGCAAGAGTATGTTCTTTGCCTGGTTTCAGTATGTTGAGGATGGTACCGGCACCTGTCTGAATGCCACAGCCCAATGGGCACAGCAACGCTAGATTGGCATCAGGCGCGACTTTGACACACTGAAGTAGTATGAGCGAGACAAGTAGCTTGTAGAACTAATTGACTATGGGCTTACACAATTTTGCGCCACTATGGCGTACTCGCTGAATGAGGATTGTCCAAAGAAGCGTCCTGCGATCGCTCGATGTGTCTCAGACGATGCGTAAGATGTACTACCATCCGGCCGTAGAAGGCTGAAGTTGAGGGGATGGAAGCTGGGACAGCCCGCGGCTCGTTTGTTCGAACAATGTTTGCAGTGTCCGCAGTGGTCGAAAGATAAGAGCACCCGGTCGCCCCTGGCGAGCCTTTCGACTCCAGCTCCGACTTCAACCACTCTGGGATAGGTTTCAGTCCCAGTTGCATGGATGAACGAAAGAGGGACTCACTCGCCGGCTCCTTCATGTCCTAGTATGGCGGGTAATGGTGTTGGCAACTTGCCGCTTTGCACGGCCAAATCGGACTGGCAGATACCCGCGGCCTAGAAGTGACAGGCTTAGTTTTCCCCAGCGGAAGCATGAATAATAGGCGCTTACGAATATTCTGACCAGGACCTCGCCGGCTTGAACGCTGCCTAGCGTGATTTGTTCCAGCCTAAAGGGCTGCTTGACGCCGCCAAGTACGAGGGCCCTTGCCTGAAGTGGCATGTCCCCTTTGAATGCTTGTTCCGCCTGTGACATGAACACGGAGAGCAGTCCAGATGCTCAGATGTGCCAGGCGAGGTAATAACAGGAGTTGAAGATCAAAGCTCGTCAGGAGAGCTGGTGAGAACAGTTGGGTGAAAAGGGATACCACCATCTATTTCTTATGTAATCACTCCACCTCGGAGAATGAAGCCACGGCTCCGGTGCAGGTTGCAAGGCTGTTCGGACCACCTTATAGATCGAGTTTCCCAACAGTAAGGACAGCTGACACAGAACGTCTGGGCCTGACATCCGGTATGGTATGGCTTTAGTCTCCATCTGCGGTTATACCAGAATTAGCTCCAGACAGTTGTTGCTCCATTCCTCTCAGGCAATGAGGATATGACAACGCGTGACATTTATGACACTTCACGAGGATTATTGATATGGTGTACTGCATCATACTAGGTACAGCTCACGATATGGACTAAGATGTCTCGGTCTGGCGGGTGTTACTCGAAGCGGAGGGCGCATACAACAAGCCAAGTTTAGTATTAAAATGCAAGTAATTGCCGACTGTTGCTAATTATTAGATGTTCCCTTCAATCAGCTTCTCATGACGGCGGCTGATCGAGCACCAGGGCAGCAGGTGGAATCTTCGGGTTTAGCCAATCGAGGGCCGGGCAAGGAAAGGCCTCGCGGGATTTTGAACGTTGTAATCCGTACATCAGAGTAACACGCATATCGGTGTCGGACATAGCTGATACAAAGGCCGGGAGCTAATCCACAAAGTGGTGGTGTATCTCAGAGATTCTAAAGCAGATATCGAGAAAATCATTGCTGAATTACTGGACCTTGGAATCATTCGACGCTCGAATAGCCAATACTGCTCACCCGTGGTAATGGTTTACCGAGAAGGAAACGCTAGGCTTTGTGTGAATTGTAAAGCTCTAAATGATTATACCAAGCCATGTCGGTACCCATTACCGCGAGATCGATGAACCTTAGCTCGATTACGAGGTGCCAAATTTATATCCACCCTGGATATGAACAAAGGTTTTCATCAAGTCTACATGGACCCAACCAGCATTCAATACACTGCTTTTGTGGACCATTGTGGATTATTCGAATACGTTAGAATGCTATTTGGACTAAAAATGCTCCTGCTCACTTCCAAATGACCATGGACGAGCTCTTAGGAACAGAACTACGCCAAGGATGGTTCAGTATTTACATCGATGACGGCTTTCCCGCTTCAGCAACTTGGGAAGAGCACGTCTGCCACCACCTGCAAAGCATTCTTAAGAAAGCAGCAGCAGGCGGATTTACTTTCTCATTGGCTAAATGTCAATTTGGTTTCCCCACATTGAAAGCACTGGGGAAACGAGTTTCAGGCTTAGCTCTGGCTATTGATCCTAACAAGTTAACAGCCGTCGCTAAATGGGAGCGCCCCCGCAACTTACGGCAGCTATAGGCATTTCTAGGGTTTGTAAATTACCATTGTGCTCATGTTAAGAACTTGGCTACAAATGTTAGACCATTGTCACAATCGCTGTCGAAGTCAGTAAGCTACGCATGGACAGAAGCTAGAGACCAGGCTTTCCAAAATGCGAAACGAGCTATATTGGAAGCTACCTAGCTCGTATTACCTGATTTCTCAAAACCTTTTAGGCTTTATATAGACGCCTGTTACAAGGGATTAGGCGCCGAACTCACTCACCTACAAGATGCAGTCGAGAGACCCTGCATTTTCATATCCCGCCGACTCAAACCTTCTGAGGAGCGTTACGCTGCGACTCAACTAGAATGTCTGGGTTTGATTTGGGCACTGGAAAAGTTTTACAAGGTACTACAGCAGTGGACAGTATGAAGAGGTGTCGGATTATGGGTTACTTACTAAAGGACAGAAGTCAGAAGCAGGCGACCACTCAATGAAGAGCTGCGCGAGGTTAGTATCTTGAGCAGGTTACT